>MU715172.1:0-36041 GCA_026770625.1 Nicotiana glauca
GGTGTGAATCTGAGGGCTATTAGTGTGGGTGTCAATTCCCGCCGGTGATGGATTCCGGCGAGAGGCTAGGGTTAAAGAGAAAGAATGTGAAGATACAATATCTGTCTCTAATTTTGGCTTGAGCTTCAGACAATTATATGTCTATTAACGAGATTTTACAGAGCGTTGGATTGATGTATATGAACGGTTGAGATTGGAAACATATACCCTTACACGACGTCGTTTAAATATTTCAACTGGTCTGAGATTATAACTGATGGAACGACGTCATTTTGATTTAATAACGGTCCAATCCTGCCCGTTAGATCAAACAAATGAACGGTCCAGATCTAATGGCTCAAAACGTCGTCGTTTAACGAGTGGGCTGACTTGTGTAATCTGACCGTTAGATCAAGAATTCAATGGTTTAGATCTCCTATAACTAAACGACATCGTTTGGACTTTAGAAACATACAGACCGGATCAGGGTGGGTTGAGCTGGGTCGTGGGCTGGTTTATTGCTTTGGGCTTGGGTCGGACTGGAAAGGATTTTCTTTGGGCTAAGTCATTTTGGCCCAAATTTACTTAATATTTGGTGTTATATCTATGTATTGTATTCCCTTTTTTATATTTTGTATTTTCTTAAATTTTATAAAATTGAAATTAAACTAATAATCATACTAATCAAAGTCTAAAAATTATTTAATAACTATTTTGTAGCAATTTTCAATTAAAACCATAAGATCCTATTTTTTGATTTTTCTTTCATTTGTTTTTTTTCAAAATGCATTAATACTAAAAATGTAAAAACTAAAAATCCTAATGCATATGCATATTTTTGTATTTTTAATATGAGTTATTATGTGACCAATTAACACAGAGAATGGAACAAAATTCTTAAAATTGTCAAAATCATTTTATTTGACATTTTTGGAATAATTTGCTTAGGGTAAAAATCACGTGCTCACACGGACATGGAGGCAATCAATGAATAGAGAGAAATAACTACTAAATCAATAGAAAGGTTAGAGTACTTAGATAAGACATTGATGAAGCTGGAAGGGAAGATGAGAAATTGGATTACAGGCTGTCAAAACATGGATGGAAATGAAGAAGGTCTCCTAGCAAGGGCGTATATGCTGCTGGACATGCGCGACATGGGGAACTTGATCGATGCAGCAAAGAAGACCAAACATGGAAAAGGTACTTGTAGTACCAAATAGATTATAAATTATATTTTACTTTCTTTCTAGACTTGTTTAGGCTTTGGTCGTAATAAGGCACGTGCCATTAGTGACACTTTATCATTATTGGCGTTTAGTAGGGATTCATTTTATTTTTCATGTTAATGGAATTACGCATTTATTGGCATCAATTTTCTCCAAATCTATATGTTGCTTAGGTCTACCTCGGGCACAATAAGGTCCCCAAATTACGACGCCAATTTATCATTCCGCAATATGTGTTTTAATATCGCAAAAAACCTTTTAATACTCCCACTAACTTGTTTACCTTTTGTTTTTTTCGTCTTCTTTATTTTTTTATTCCCATCCCCTAAGGTTGGTTCGTGCATATTGGCATCATCAGCATTTCATACCACCTCAAGAGGTCCTCCACCACCTCCTCCTCCGGACGATCATAAAAGCAAAGGAAAAGACGGAATGGATGATACAAGCAATATCGGGAAAGACAATGCTACGCATGAAGATAATGTCAAAACATCAGATGGTTGAAGCACTCCAGCATATAATTATATGGTTTTACGACTGGAACAAAAGATACTAGAGTTACAAGGGGCACTTCAGAAGGTCCGAAACTTGGCAACCCTTTCCCTTACACTAAATGTTCCAGACATCAACCAACAAGACACCAAAAACCTAGCACCTCCGAAACATACACCAAACCAGCATCTACAAAATCAAATTCTCCCGCACCTCACCGCCTCAAAATCCCAATCCTCCACCAGTACCAACTCTTCTACAACAACATCATCAGCCAACTCAGTATCCATAAGCCTTTACCTATCATACTCTTTATAACGCACCACAACCTACTCCCGATCCTCAAAACTCAACCAACAATCACCACTGCACCCAAATCCCTGGATCCCATTAAAGAAACTCCATATATGTGGAAACCTTACCCCACACTCCACAACAAATCGTATACAGACTTGAATCTGCTGAGAAGGACATGTTCATCAAGAACATGCAAAAGGAACTTAAGAAGCTCACAAGTCGAGTCCAAGGCATCGAGGGGGTAAAACCATTGAGGGATTTAACCCTCTGCCAGACGTAGAACTAACAGAGGGTTACAAACCTCCCTTATTCGAGATATTTGACGGAACAAGTTACCCAAAAGTACATCTAAGGACATACTGTGACAAGCTCGTATGAGTTGGAAAGGATGAAAGGATTTGCATGAAATTATTCATGAGGAGCCTCACCAGAGATGCCCTATCTTGGTACATCACTTAAAATCCAAAGAAGTGGGTTAGTTGGTTAAGCATGGCATTAGATTTCATGGGTCATTTGTGGCTTAATACAGAGAATGCACCAGATGTCTTCTATATCCAAAATCTCAAAAAGAAGCTAACAGAAACTTTCCGCTAGTATGCTACTTGGTGGAGATTGAAAGCTGCAAAAGTGAGGCCGACATTAGTGAAGAGTAGATGAACAAGTTCTTTGTCTGGGCCAAAGATCCACAATACTATGAAAGGTTAATGATTATCGAGAATCATAAATTCTCTAACATCATCAAATTGGGGGAAAGTATTGAAGAAGGAATGAAGAGAAGAATGGTAACTAATTTTGAGTCATTACATGGTATGAACAAAGCTTTGCGGTCAGGGGGTCTATCCATAAAGAAAGAAGTAGGGCCGTGATGGTGGTCCAAGGTCCAAAATCTCCTCTCACATATCAAACATCTCCACATACATATCAGCCTTCGCTTTCTAGATATCCGCAAACTGCTCACCTACCATACTTATAACACACAACTTGCATATTACCACTCACCACCACTAGCTCTCCAAAGCTACCAGAAACCTTGACCAAATTTTGACCGCAGACTACCCAGAGAATGCACTCCTATGACTAAACCCATTGATAAGCTCTTCGAAATACTGAAGGTTGCCGGTTATATCACCCTCATTCTTGATGTTGCTATGGGAAACTCTTTCCAGTGGGATAATCCGAGCAAGACATGTGCCTATCACTCGGACATAAAGGACCACATCTTTAATGATGCTACACTTTGAAGGATAAGATCTAGACGTTTGATTAACACCAAGTTTATACAAACAAAGGATGTTGTACCTAATGTCCGCAATAATTCTCTCCCATATCATAGGGGCTAAGGGCTAAATATGACAGAAACTGATGAAGAATGGGATCCGAAAAGATCAATTGGAATCATTCCTGAAGGTGATGAACCCAAAGTGCCTCAGTCACTCTCACACCTATTATAGTGCAGATTCAATCACTAATTAAGGTTAAAATAGCCACGCCAACTCTATTTGAGGTGAAAACAACAATGCCCTCAGCCGCACCAGCTGTGTTTGAGGTGGAAGTGACCACACCTTTCACAGTGATAGTAGTACCCACACCATCCTTTAATTCTAATGCTATACCATGGAACTATGTTGCAGAGGCGAGAAGGAAAGGAAAAGGGAAAATGGAAGAAACATGTCCCGTACAAGGCATGACCAGAATAGGTAGGGTTTACACACCTGGGAATTTGGGAGGAACAAGTAATGAAGCCGATCCCAAGCAACCTATCATTAAAACCATCCCAGATGATCTTTGGAGAAAGTGTAAGCCAGAGAATATTATGTGCTCAGATATACATTCTATCACTACTACAGAATTCTGAGACGCATAGGAATGTATTAATAAAAATGTTGAACGAAGCTTACGTGCCCAACAACATCACCAGTGGAGAGATGGCCAATATGGCAGGGCAAGTACTGGAAAGCCACAATATCACTTTTCATGAAGACGATTTGCCACCAGAAGGGTTGAGTCATAACAAGGCACTGCACATCACAGTATAATTTGAAGACAAATTCTTTACCAGGGTCCTAATAGATAGGGGTTAAAGTCTCAATATCTTTCCATTAGCAAATTTGAAAAGGTTAGGTAAGGATTTCCATTAGATATGAGCATGGAGTATGAATGTGAAAGCATTTAATGGGTCTTAAAGGTCACAATTGGAGAAATCAACCTTTTTTTGCACATAGTTCTGACTTGGTTTGATGTTGAATTTCAAGTATTGGACATATGTGCCACATTCAATTTTCTGTTGGGATGACCTTGGATATATGCTGCTAGAGTCGTAGCTTCTATGGTACACCAGGCCGTGAATTTCGAATGGAACCATCTGGAGGTGATCATTCATATAGACGGGAGTAACCCTATTTTTACAGATCAAACTGTTCCCATTGTCGAGAATAGAAAGAAGTTGGGTGGAGAAGATAACCATCACATCGAGCGTGTCAATGCAATTGAAAAGGACAAATAGTGGAGCAGAAAAATGTCACGCCCCAAATTCGAGGGACATGACCGGCGCCCGACCGGAAAGCCCCCGCCAAGGGGACCTGGGTGCCTTTCCTATCCCACGTGTTACCCCATGTTTTCCTTACTCATTATTTGCAAGAACTAGCCATATAATTAACTTAAAACACCTTTTGCAAAATATACATACAAAGTAGTTAGTGAAGTTATTAATTTGTTGCCCAATAAAAGAAACGGGGATATACATAAGCTTTTACCCACATCCACTGTCTACGAAGCCTCTAAAAGTACAACAGGATAATACAGTATTTGCCGGTAACAAGGCTCCGGCTATACCTTATACAACAGCAAAATAAAACTATGGAAACAAGCGGCCTAAGCCACGCAAGGCCCCGAGGGGAATGGGGCTCACCAAAAAGCTTATGGAAGGTGGAGGGAGAGCTACGAACGATGGGCTGGAGTACCTGCTACAGATCCACCTACAATCATAACATGAATGCAGCATCCCCGGCAAAAGGGACGCCAGTACATTTGAATTATACTGGTATGTATGAACAAACTTTGCTCCAAGTAAACTCGAACCATAAACAAGTAAGCTGTAGTAATAGAACGACTATCAAATCCACAAGAAGGGAACAATTCAACCAAACAGGTATACAACCTTTCCTCCATAAACAAGTATGTAATTGTAATAAAAATAACAATCAAATCCACAACGAGAGAACAATCAAACCAAACAAATTTACAATCTCTCTTGTTTCCCTTTCCACATTTTCACATCAATAGTTTCACAATTGGTTCAAAATTTCATTTCAATGGCGATTTCGATCGCTTTCCAACCTTATTACCTCGGCCACCCTTATCACCACAACCCACACCTTATTACTTCGTGTTGCGGTGCGCAACCCGATCCCACCGAGCAAATCACAATTCACATGCAACACCACAGCCAACAAGTCACAAGAATAACAACAATAATTCTCAAGAAATAATAACAATAATTCTCAAAGAGTGACAACAATAATTTACATGAACTTCCAAGGCCATCAATACCATTTCCATGTATTTCACAACTCATATGCATAGATATGTCACAAAGATAATCTTCCACATTAAGCTATATGTATTGCTACCATAGTTATTCCGAAATACATCAATTCCCATTTCCTTCCATCACTTGTATCACAATTCTTACCACATAGCACATTCACAATCACAAACCTGGTTTATTTTCTATTACTTGCATCAATATAGTGAAGGCAAAACCACAATCACCCAACCATACCAACCACAAGAATTTCACACCAATTCACGTAGAAATCATATACCAAGCACTCGAATACCCAAACAAGGTGATTTTACCATGTTCAAAGTTAGCCATACATTCCTGGAGCCGAATTCCTTTTTAATTCTTACTTCAAATTCACCGAAATCTAGCAATGTCAATATAGTGCACAAATTAATACACATAGCTTAGAATTCAAGGTTCACTATCACTACCCGAACATATTTAGGCCATTAACCCTTTCTTTGCACAAGTCTTTGCTCCCACTCCATTAATCTCACTAGGTTTTAGGTTATAGAAAGTCATGCATGAATGAGTTTGACCACTATTTTCAAAAACCTACGCATGAGACTCCCCCCTTAATTTAAAACAAAATTTCAATGGGAAAAGTTAGGGATTTTACCTGTAGGGAAAGGGGTATGAAGATAAGCCTGAATTTCCCCGGCCCGGATAGCTTTGAAGAACAAGATTTTGGAGAAGGTGAGATTCCCTCTCAAGATCCTCTCTTCCTCTCTCTTAATTTGATCAGTCATGTGTTAAAATGAAGGGGGGGGGGTTTTTCTTAAAGGGGGTCGGGTTTTAAAATTTGGAAAAATAGAAGCCCAGCAAGATCTTCAGTCGCGTTCTGCAATCGCAGAGCTGAAATGCAGTCCACAGAGTGGACCGCAGAAATGCACTCAAAACTCAGAAGGTCGGTTCCGATCTGCGACAGGAATGCGGTCCGCATTCCTGTTATGCAGTCGCATTTTGAACCGCAAAATTGACCCCTACAAATCCTTGAGAGTTTTATGCGACGATTATACGGTCAACATATTGATTATGCGATCACATAATGTACCACATTTTCAATATCAATTTTGACCAATCTACTGTTTCACTCTGCGGCAGGAATGCGGTATGCATAGCTGATCTGCGACCGCATTCTGGACCACATAAATGACAATTTCTAGAAACTTGATTCCTTTGGTTTTTTTAAAAGCTTAGATCACTACCAAGGGTCCGAACCGCGGCGAGCTGAATTCTACGCATTCCTAATACATATTCGGAGTCGATACCATAAGTTACTTGGTTCTAAGTCCAAAAATTTTTTTTTTTTGCGGGGTCTCACAAAAAATAGAAAGTATATTGACATGGACAACGTATGAACCTTACAAGGGTCTCGGCATGAATCTCCATTGGATCACCAAACTGATACAGTTAAAGTGCCACATTACAAATTTTGGGCTTGGGTATGAATACACTTGGCATGAGTATCAGAATTGGTCGCCACCATCGCGTGGTCCCTATTATCCTCTTTGAAGCCAATACCGCATCTGCACCAAACATTTCAACAAACTGACATGATATGGGGATCCAAAGAAGATAAGGCTTTAGCTGGCCTAAGGAATCTATTTCTGGACGATAAAGACATAGACTGCAATGCAATAGTTGAGGAGGAGGAAGACCTTACCATTCAAACCATGGAGAAAGGATCCATTCTCAAGAATTGGATTGCTACACCATCCCGGGCATGTCAAGTTCCTGGGTAGCCTAGAAATTAGCATGATCTATTTTTAAACAATTCTAAGCATTAAACACATTTAGGATTTTGTTTTAGACACATTTTATTTTGAAATAATTGCTCAAATCATCGAGTCGTACTTTTTTTAAAGTTTCCAGATCTATCTAATGCATTGCTATTTTTGGTATTTTTTATTATCCTTTACATTTTCTCTCTATAGCAATATTATTACTTATACCGATGAACCAATGAATTTGACATGTGATGAGACAACACAACATAAGGATAGTGACTCGAAAGAGATAGATGAAAAGGATGTGATACTCGAGGAAATTGTCAGAGAAGTTGAAAATTTTGAGAATAAGCCTAAGTCAGATTTGGACAAAACCGAGATAGTTAACTTGCAAGATTCTGAAACAGCCAAAGAAACCCACATAAGTATCCACTTATCACCATCAGAAAAAGGAAAAAAAGAATACAATCATTTCCAGAAGGAGTATGAGGAAATTTTTGCATGGTCTTATGATGATATGACTTGTTTGAGCACGTCTATAGTGGCTCATAAACTACCTACCAATCTAATGTGTTCGCCTGTAAAATAAAAACTCAAAAAGTTCAAGCCTGATATGAGTCAGAAAATCAAAGAGGAATTCACCGAGCAAATCAAAGCTAATGTTCTTAGAGTGATTGACTACCCTAATTGGTTGGCAAACATCGTGCCAGTTCCGAAAAGGGATGGGAATGTCAAAGTGTGTGTCGACTACTGAGATTTAAACAAAGCAAGTCCCGGAGATGTTTTCTCCTCACCCAATATACATACACTGATTGATAACTGTACCAAGCATGAACTCCAATCCTTTGTGGATTGCTTTGCAAGATACCATAAGATCCGGATAGATGTGGAAGATGCCGAGAAAATAGCGTTTGTCACTTCGTGGGGGATGTATTGTTATAAAATGATGTTGTTTGACCTAAAGAGTGCTTAAGCCACATACATGAGAGCCATGATGACTATTTTTCATGAAATGATTCACAAAGAAATAGAGGTGTACATGGATGATGTCATCACTAAATCCAGAAGAAACGTAGATAAAATAATAGATTAAAGAAAATTCTTTAATCATCTTCAAAAGTACAATCTGAAACTGAATCCTGCAATGTGTCCCTTTCGAGTCCCTACTAGAAAATTTCTAGGTTTCATCATCAGTCGTTTGGGGATTGCATTAGACTCTTCAAAGGTCAAAGCCATACAATATTTGCCACCTCCAAATAGAAAAAAATATGTGATGAGCTTCTTAGGGCGTCCCAATTACATCAGACGATTCATAACACAATCGACCATGATCTGTGAGCTAATTTTCAAAATTTTGAAGAAAGATACTTCAAAACAATTGACTGAAAAATGCCTATCCACACTACCAACCTTGGTCCTATCGGAACCTGGAAGACCTTTGCTACTCTATTTCTCAGTACTAGATGGAGCTCTTTATTGTGTTTGGGAGAACATGCCATATATTACTTGAGTAAGAAGTTCACACCCTACAGAGCACGGTAGTCTCTCCTAGAATGTACTTGTTGTGCTCTAACGTTAATAGCTAAAAAATTGAGGCACTACTTCTGTGACTACACTACATATCTCATATCAATGATAGATCCCCTGAAATATATGTTTAAAAAACCAATGCCTATAGGGAAACTAGCAAAATGGCAGATATTGTTGAGTGAGTTTTATATCTTCTATGTTACTCAGAAGGCGGTCAAGGGACAGGCTTTAGCAAATCGCCTCACAAAAAATCCTATGGAGGGGAATACGAACCATTGAAAACGTATTTTCTCTACGAAGAAGTGTCATTTGTAAGAAAAAATATTACCAAAGTGTACGACGGTTGGAGAATGTTCTCCGATGGAGCTGTAAATTTCAAAGGAGCGGGTATTGGAGTAGTTTTAGTGCCAAAGATAGGTCAACATTATCCAGTATCTGTGAAGCTCAGGTATCCGTGCACCAACAATATGGCAGAATATGAGTCTTGCATTATGGGGCTCAATTTGGACATCGACATAAAAATACAGGAGTTGCTGGTAATTGGTAATTCAGATCTTCTAGTAGATCAGGTTTTAGGAGAGTAGTCTACCAAGAATACCAAAATATTGAAATATATGTATCACATTCAAGAGTTGATGAAAAGATTCACAAAGATAGAATTCAATCATGTTTCAAGAATCAAGAATCAGTTCGCAGATGCACTAGCCACTTTGTCTTTCATGATTTTATCAATCCCATTCTAGTATGAATCCATAATCAAATATAATTTCACTCATGTTGAAGAATAAACGGATGGGAATCCATCGTACCATGATATCAAGGAATACTTGGAAAAATGAGAATGCCCACAGCATGCAAATCATACGAAACAATGCATGCTCCGGAGATTGTCCAATCATTTATTCTAAAGTGGTGGAATCCTATATAGAAGGACTCCAGATCTACAGTTATTATGATGTGCTGACGCCAAAAAAGCTTCCAAACTGCTCGAGGAGATACACGTTGGAACCTACGGGCCGCACATGAATGGTTTCGTTCTATCCAAAAAGATATTAAGAGCAGGTTACTTTTGTATGACTATGGAAATAGACTTCACCAAGTATGTTCAAAAGTGTCACTTGTGTCAGGGACATGCAAATATGATACGTGCACCATCAAATGAACTCAATGCAATAAGTGCACCTTGGCCTTTCGCCGCTTGGGGAATGGATATCATTGGTCCGATCGAGCGTACCGCTTCAAATTGGGCACAAGTTCACTTTAGTAGCCATAGTCTACTTCACAAAATGGGTTGAGGACGATCTAACAAGGTTGTAACTACTAAATTCATCGCACATTTTGTTAGGGATCATATTGTTTGTCGATTCGGGGTACCAAAATCCCTCATTGTACGCAGCAAAGTCAGAGGACTTGATTTTCTGCTATCAAGGACATTTTAGAAGTTTTCCTCGGGACCCCGAGTGTGGGAAGCCATGGTCGAGTTCCCAGCCCCAGGGTTCGTCGAGATCCAGCTTGAAGAAAGCAAGGCTCGAAGCCGGGACAAAGGAGGGAAGCACATTATGCATGTGGCTACAACTGATGAATCCGGCCTACCTAGAGCCTATCGTGAGGTCTTGCGTCAAGCCGTCACATCCTTGTACTCTTACAATTAATACACTTGTACTATATCGAGTCCCCTCGCCTACATAAAGGGGACTCACCCCACCTTGTAATGGACTGATGTTGCCCCACTTCTTCTCCACTAAGCAATAATATCTCTTTCTCTCTCTCTTTCTCCTAAGTTATCTGTGTTTTCCGACCTCGAGGTCGCCTTAGCATTTTATTGTTCTTCATTATTTAGCTCATGATTGACTGTGTAAAGCTCTGTACATTCATAAATATTTGTTATCCCTTTCCTGACTACCCTTGATAAGGATACCCTCGATAGGCATGTGGTAGGCTCGAAGCTTGGCCCCAAGGTATCTACTGGCTTGTTTCGATCCCGGGAACATCCCAGACTTATTCGGCTATCGCCCGTCTAGCTCAATCTTTACTGCTTTACTCCAAGCTTAGCACTAACCGCCCTTCTCAAACTAGCTCGAGAATAGATCACGTATTTTTAGGGTCCCATTTATAAATTTAATTGTTGTTACCATTTTCACGATAAACAATCATTACCAACAATTCCACGAATCTCAACGACGATTTAATTAAAGCTATGTGTGAGACCTTAAAGATCAAGCATAAGAATTCCACAGCATACAAACCTCAAATGAATGGATCCGTGGAAGCAGCCAACAAAAACATCAAGAAAGTTCTAAGGAAAATGCTAGAGAACCACAAGCAATGGCACGAGAATTACCATTTGCCTTATTAGGATATCATACCACAGTTCGCACATCAACCAGAGCAACTTTCTATGTGTTGGTTTACACAACAAAAGTTGTCATTCTCGCCGAGGACGAAATTCCTTCTTTGAGAATTATAGAGGAAGCAGATTTCAGTGATGCAGAATGAATAAGGATTCGTTATGAAAAATTGGCTCTTATCGATGGATAAAGAACGAATGCAGTATGTCATGGTCAACTTTATTAGAACAGAATGTCCAAAGCTTTCAACAAAAGGGTCAAACCTAGATAGTTCACACCGGGACAGCTGGTGTTGAAACGAATCTTCCCACAACAAGACGAAGCCAAAGGAAAGTTTTTGCCCAATTGGCAATGGCCCTAGATAGTTCATAGGGTACTCACAGGAGGAGCACTCATACTTGCAGAATTGGACGAAGAAATTTGGAAAAAGCCTATCAATTCAGACGCAGTCAAGAGATACTATGTTTAGGATTGTTTGCATTTCTTCATTTGATGTAACTGAACTACACTTGACCTAATTCCCATTGAAGAGGGGATACATAGGCAGCCCTATGGGTTTGGTCACATCTCAATAAAATTTGCATTTTCCCCACAACCAAAAACTGGGGCAAAATTTTAAGGAGGACCTTCAAAGTTCTGGAGCAAGTTTAGTTGAAGTCATCTTATACAAGACAGTGAGAGAATCAGTTAACTAACAGGGGAAAATTTTTGAAAAAGATTTTCAAAATTATGGAGAAAATCCTACTGACTTCGTCGCATTGAAAACGACC
The DNA here is from genome assembly GCA_026770625.1 of Nicotiana glauca. NCBI lineage: Eukaryota > Viridiplantae > Streptophyta > Magnoliopsida > Solanales > Solanaceae > Nicotiana > Nicotiana glauca. The sequence goes on from MU715172.1 coordinate 11,941, forward strand.
GAAGAATCGCTTGCTAAACTGGGGTAGAATTTTTAGGAGGACACTTAAAATTCTAATGCAAAGAAATCGCAATGTCTCTAAAGTTTCACAGTCATCGGTTCACTGAAATTCGTCGGTATCGTAAACAACTATGTTTTAGATAATTATTTTTATCAAATGCATGCCTACCTTTCGAAAACTTTATTTCTATGGCAGCCAAATGTTACCCAATGTAACTTGATCATGATCTCCAGAGCATAGAAAAGCAAAATAAGCAGGCAAGGGCATGAAAAAACCTTCCCCGCAAAACGCATTTGCCTATCTCTCAGCTATAGAACCGCCCGGAGACTTCTATGGCAACCGTTTCACGGAGAAACGATCCCTGGACTCATTCTGTGGAAGTCAGGAACAATGAAACCCCCTGGAATGATGGGACCCCAAGTCCTCATAGGTACATCACAACTCGTGCATGCCCGTTCGGGAACAACGACCTCCAAAATGAAGAACTCGAGCCCATCCCGATAAGGAGATTCAAAGAAATTCCCCCGGAAGAGACAGCGACGTGGCATCATTATTCAATATCAGACTCCGGGCGGACCCGCTCACCATACTGACGCGATCCGTGGAAGCAAATGCCAACGCTATCAAAGCGATGCCAAATATCATAGGAAAAGGCCGAGAAAAGAAGAAGAAATAAAATATCACAGGAAACCGCGCTTCGCTATCCGACAAGACAAACAAGACTAGTCCCAATCCCGAATAAGAGGGTGGCACGGACCTTTGCCCAAAACCCAAACAAAACATACCCGACAGCTCCAGAGCAATTCGAGCAAAGCATGGTCGAATATTCGGTCGAGGCTTGGTCATATACCACCGACAGACACCGGACCCGAGTCAGAGCTTTGGATAACCCTCGAGAAAGCCTCACTGGATCAGCATATACCGGCAGATCCCCTATGGAAAAGACAACACTGAACAAATGGAGCCATCATCCACACAGCGCGAACGGAAGAAATGATCTGAGGTACAGCGCATCTCGCAACAAAGGGGCAATAGCCCAAAGACAATATCTCCGAGGAACCTCTAATGGTACACAAATTCAACGACATGCAACTGGCTAAGAAACCTCGCCCGATAGGGCTCGACTTCAACGATGTAGTTCCAAGCATAATGGTCACCATAAGTCAAATCGGGAACTCCGAGTGGCTCGGACCTATTCAATCAATATTCCTCCAAGGAAACCGTGGCCCACCACGAGAGTCACGAAATGCCCGAAGCTACGGACCCAAGAGAGCAGCAACTACACCATCCAACAAAGGCAACCACAAAGCATCACCAGGCAAGCAAACTCGGAACCAGCTCAACGGACAAGGGGAAATCAAACAAAAGTAGAGCCGACAAGCTACGACATATCGTCGTGACCATGAAAGGATGGTGGCACCCCGCCAAGAATGTAAAATTCAAGTCTCTGTCACTGGAAAGGGACGATCTCGGCGAGTATTCCCCGAGGACATCCTCTCACCTGAGGGAAAAAGACGCTGAGACACAGCCTCGGTATCGTCTTAGCGTATTAGTAATCCCTTCTTTCGATTCGATCACGTTTTAGATAAATCATACAATATTTATTACAGGTATATTAGCCAAAGTTGCACCAACAAATGGTGGGCCAAAGCCAATAAGGCAGTCCGGACAGCTTATATGTCCCTAGTGCAGTTGCCACAACATCCAAATTGCCCCCTACACGGATCGCCCGAGCTCGGGCTATTACATTGGGCTACGCAGGGTGTAGAAGCTTAGAAACGACAATGGCGAATTTGTCGACATAATTCCAGCCCTGTTCTTCCACAGGTGTGAATTTCCAGGGAAGAAGCAGAGCCAAACCATCTGGCTACAAGTGACGAAAGGATATTCCTCGCCTTACACCCATGACCGACGATACCCTCAAAAGAGGTTAAAGGGTAAGAGCGCCTGTGTCTTCAGCCCGGTCTGGCCGGATGAAGAATGCGACTGCCAAGGGGCATACCCTAGAAACACGATATCCTTTTATCATTTCCCTTTTATCCTTTTCTTGTTGTTAATCTGTGTGTAGGCAGGAAACCAAGACATTCAACTATTCTGGATCCCGCTCGAGGACCCGCAACCGCCATTGGGCCGTCGGGCATTCATTCCTCGATCAGGTTTCTTAGCAAGAAGAGAGTTCCGCCAACAAGATTATTAGCAAGACTACACGTCCACTGGGAATGGACCCAACAAGTGCACGATCTCTCTCTATTTTCCTATGATAGGACCATACAAGTGCATCGGATAATCAAGGGAGTCATACCCATATAGACCAGGCTCACGGTAACGGAACAACATGTATTTGCAACTTATATTTTCGTCGTGCAATAGAGAATATTTTCTAATTATTCAACACCTCAAAGAAAATTATTTCGCCTTTATCCTTAGCAAAAAACTTCTGCATCAAATACAACCCTAAATGCTTGGAGACTTAATCAATTGAGCACCCTCGTGACTCCAAGGTCGGGGTTTCGGGCTCACAAAGCCCTCACAGTATGGCTCCCAAACCACAAAAGGCGGTATTAAGGCATAGAATGATTTGATATATTCGGAGACTCACCATACGCAATTCAGCAACTTGCGCAACCTCAGGTTCGGAACTCCGGACTCACCAAGCCTCCGAAAATCAGCTCCGAACTCTTGAAAAGCTATATTCAAGAAAACTCGAGGACTCGAAGACTGTCGCCAATTGCCACACATTGGAAAATCCGAAATTGTAAGACTCTAACGGGAAGCCTCGGCAAAACCAAATCCATTCTCCATAAATTGTAATACATCAACAGGCATGGCAAACTTTAAGACCTCAAAAGGCATGACTAACTGTAAGACCACAACAGGCAAGAAAAATCCCATAGTTTTATTCTACATGTCCCACAGCCAAATGCACATGACTATGGTCGAAACGGCTGCAACATCCCAAAAAATATGACTCTGGGATACCCGACTGTTGCTTAAAAATACTCCGAATCTACTTCAAAAAGAACTAGTTAAACACAAGCTTCCCTTAATAGGGAAAAAATGAGTCCCGACCACGTTGTTCCAAAATTGCAAAAACATCGATCTACTTGACCTACGAGCTATGAGCCGTCCGAGGTGCTCGAAACATCACCGACTACGACTTGAAATTGAGGTTCCTTTAGAAACAATGATGGGTCAGGCAAAACCAATCAATAAGACCTTAACAAGAGGAAACAAAGCCTACATAAAGCCTACAGACCACACATCAAACAGTGTAAGTTCCATTGTCGCCGTCTAAGCAAAGCCAACGGGACTCAAACCAAAAGGTCTGTACAACCATAAGCTCAAAAATTGACATCTTGAGGATTAAAGTATGCTCGAATCGTAACCTTATTTGGAGCCCGAATCCAAAATAGTTAAACTAACCAAAGCCTACAGGCCTCATATACAAAGGTCTCTATGACCAAACAACATAAGTGTCATTAATCGCCGGCTAAAGAAAGCCTTCTGGCCACATTTATGACCAAACGACGTAAGTTCCACCATCGCTGGCCAAAAACTCAGACAAAATTAAAGGGTCAATTGCGGCTCAAGTCGTAACGCGACTCGAAGAACTAACCAAAGATTTATTATACTCCCGAGGGGATGACAACAATGCCATTATCACCAACAGGAACCTCCAGGAAGATTAAAGGTTCGATGATAGCTCGAATCTCAATAAGACTCGGAGACTGGACCCGAAAAATTGCCAAAATACCCAAGGGCAGGGAAAAAACATTATCGCCAACCGGAGCCCCCGAAAGGATCAGGGGCCAATTGCAACTCGAATCGCAATAAGATTCAGAGACTGCACCTGGGAAATTGCCAAATGTACAAAGGCAGAAAGTAAGAATCACTAGCGCCAGCCCAAGCGAGCTCAAGCGTAAGCCAAGCTCGAGCTAGATCCCGACGGAGAGACTGAGTTCGAGGATAATTTAATGACCATACTCCTAGAAGCACGACCTGAACAATTCTATCAACAGTCGTGGCAAAACCCCAGGCCTCGTGCCCGCAAAAATGCTTCGATGCAGGATCACCTAAGGACATCACTCACCGCCCATGAAGACGGGAAAAAACCGGAAGACCAATTGGAGTTCAATCCATAGCACGGCTCAAGGACCGATCCCATAAACACTTCTACGCAATCAAGAGCAGCAACGGATAAAAGGTACAAAAGAAATAATGCTTTAAAAATTCTTTTTATATATTACATACAAAAGAAAACATTCTCCACTTGCGGGCACTCCCTGCACATGCCGGAAACCAGGTTACACAACAATAGGATCTATATTTTGCATCGAAGAGCTACACCACATCAAGATTGCCCTCTGCAACACCCACAAGGAGTGACCGAGCATCACTCTCGTCCGCCCATGCTTGAGCCAATTCCTCCGAGAGGATAAAGCCTCTAACTCGGACCTCCTCAAATACTTCCCTCTGGGATCGGCAGTGAACATATTCCTCGATCCTCTTCTCACGATCAAGGGGTTGCTTCAACTCAAATTGGGCATCAACAGCCTCCTTTATGCAAATCGCCATCTCAAGATCCCTCTGGTTCGGCTTAGCGCTTCTTTCGCCCGAGCCTCGATTATCTCGGCCGTAACCTTCGAAAGGTCAGACTCAATTCTATCGATCATATCTGCCTGAACATTGGCGTTATCACGGGTCAAGTTAAGCTGGACCTCAAAGGCAGGAATCCTAGCTGAGACGCTCATCTCCTCCAAAGCTTGAGTCCGTACTTGAGCCCTTAATTTCTCACAGGCTGCCCTGACACGGTTCACTTCATCCTTGTGGTACTCCAAGGCCTCTGCCTTTTTCTGCAACTGATATGGCAATAAGAACTTAGCCTCAAAATTAGAAAGATGAGAGGAACGCACTACAGGAAGTTACCTGCTCCACCAAGTAGCTCTCATAGTTCGAGCTCCGATACGCCTCATGCGGCCAATGTTGTAGCTCAACTTCTTTCTCCTTGCAAAGAAGCCTAAGGGATTCTCCCTCATCCTGAACCCTCTGAAGCTTGGCCTTCTAACGAAGAAGCTCGGACTTGAGCCTATCACAGGCCTGCACAAGAAAGACTCAATGAAGGAAGGAAGACACGGGGTATGAAAAAATTATGCATGAACCCACCGCAAAATGAAGATGGAAAGATCTCTCCAAGTCAGAACACACTCCTGAGAATACCGCTCCCCGAGAAATAGGTACCCGAGGACAGCCAACTCAGGTGATGCCCCGTCCTCAGAAATACGACCCCAGCCTACGCCAGTAGAAACTCCTTCGTATGGTGGATCCTGAACCCTCTTGTTACTACGATCTCTCGGCTTAGAGGCTGACAACTCTATCTCCTCTCTGGAAGTACGTTGCCTCACCCCGAGGAACCGCCCGATGCCTACAAAAATAACATGTCCAGTATAAATGAGCTAGTAAAAAGCCGCCTCAATTACATATTGCCAGAAAAAAAACAACATACGCATGTACCTGGATGACCCGCTCCCCACCTGATGCAAGACATAGCTGGCCACCTGCATTCATCGCGAGATGAATGGGTTACAATTCTCGATCCCTACCTTCCTCATCATCAACAACAAAGGGCGTGGGCGAACGACCCCTTAAGGTTAGCAGCCCTCGAAGGTGGAAAGACCGATATAACCAGATAAGATAGTCAAGAAAAAATTCAAGTCCATCTTTTTCCGCAAAAAAACCCCATCATCAGCCTTGTTCGCCAAAACGACGGATGAATCTGCGCCAGAGTAACTTGATACTTTAGGGAAAAGTTGAGCACAACCTTATCAAGAGGGCCAAATGCAAAAGGGTACAAATACACGCTCAGGAACCCGTCAGTAGAGTCCGTGATCCCTTCACCAGGGCCAAACAGCCACAGTGTCACCCCTTGCTCCATCCACAGTATCACCTTGCCATCTCCAGATGTTCCTCCCATATCAAAGACGTCGTCTGAAAAATGAAATCCAGCGCCAGGGACAGCACTTTCTACCCTTTGTTGTATCAGCTCCGAGGTGTTCGCCATGACTATGGCAGAACTAACAAAACAAAGCAATAAAGCGCCGACCCTAAAAAGATAGGAAGCCCAATACCGAAATAGGAGAGCAGCTACCCAAAAAACAGTGAAGTCTCACAGATAGGCCGTAGCCACCCCTCTTATACATAAGAGGCAAAGACGAATTGCCTGCTCAATGTAAAGCTCCAAGAATCCAATAGCCGCAGTACGAATCAACGGGTTAATGCCCAACCTAGGAAGTGCTCCCCAACAAACAGCTAAGCTCGGTAAGCCGCCCGAATTATCTCCATGACTCGAGATAGCATTTCACATTCGGTGCCCCCGGCCCCCATGAAACAGGGTCACAATGTACTCCAAGGCACTAGTGTCAGACACAAGGCATGAGCCCGGGCCCACGATTACCTCCCCGGAGGAGTAAACCCCGGGAGCTCGGATCTCCAAAGCCCCAAACATAGGCAGAATCAACAGACGGAAGCCAACCTTACACTCCCCAAAAACGTTATCTACTTCAGAATTAGCAGGGCTCATCAAGGCACCCAAAGGAGAACTTCATCAACGGTAGCATCTCCGAAGGACTCAGAATTTGACGCATGATCTCCAAATGAACCAGTGGGCCCCGACTACCTGAGCCTATCTGGTCGGCCCCTCGCCAAGCCTAGAACAAAACCAGTCGAAGACCAGAACAAAACCACTATGGCGGACCAGGATAGCCCATAAACAAAAGAAGGCATTCAAAAGACCCAAAGGGCATAAGAGAAAACGAACGCCGAAAAGGGAGCAGAAGTCTATCTCATGCAACCTGAAGGGATCATCTTCGTCCGGACTGGTAAAGGCTTTGGGGTACCTAAGGATGGCCTACATTCAAGGCAGTGCCATGGAGGCCTTGAAACTCGGCATAACTTGGAAGAGTCTTATGGCACTGATCTATCGGGGCAGCCAAGGTTGCCCCGAGGAATGATAATAGGATCAGAACGAATCCCTATCGACCGGAGAAAGATCAAAGCAAAACACACACGTCTAAGACAAGTATCAGCAATCATCAACACATAACGGTACATCTGAAGAGCCTCGAAGGGCATAAAGGTGTAATAAAAGATTAACCAATTTGAAAGTAAATGTTGACAAAGTTCATTTCTTATTTATGAAGTATTCAAGTACAAAGACCCGATGGGTCACAACATTCATATACAAAAGCCCCCGAGGGGTCGTTATATACAAAGTGCAAAGTCCTACAAGCATTTACAGCTAAAGAAGGAGAACGGGGGGATTTACATGTGATGAAATCCGGGCGCGTAATCCGCCCTCGAGGGTCCATCTCCGGTACAAGTATCCTCGAGCGCCACACCCTCGAGTACTTATCCTCGAAGGTGAATCCTTCGACCTCCATCTCCCATAGGCTTCTAGCTCGATCCCCTAAGAGTTCCCCGTCGGTGAAGATACAGGGAAGGAAAATAAGGGGACATAGAGGAGGCATAGGAAAGAGATATGGCCGCCGAAGCCAAAGCTTGAAGGTTCGGCGAGCCCCTACCTCAATGGCCGGCGGTGCCACTTTATCCCTTGGGAAATAAAGAGCCCTAGGAAGGAAGTGCCACACCAGGCCTAGTTAGAAGAATGAGTAGCAGTGCATAATCCAAACAGCCATCTACGCAAAGTTAAAACCAACTCTTCATCCATTGCCATCTCGGGCCGACGGTAGCAACGACCTACATCTAAGCAACCACATAAATATAGTAACCATGTGTTTATGTCCCATGAAGGGAGGCCTCGGAAGAGGGACTCGACGCAGCCCGGAGGAACTTCTCCAGGTAGCCCGGGGATGGAAAGCCTCTGACATGATAATCAAGGGTGAAGGAATATGGTATGAAGGAAAGAAGCAAAGCATACCCAGCAGAAGTATTGGGGTGAAAGATGCAATGCCTCAAAATGCCCTCATTTGTAAGGATGAAACGTCACGGTCATCGATACCTTATAAGGAGGACCGGTGGAGGTAATTACTACTTCCTTGAAAAAATGAACCGATGACAGTAATTCTTCCTCGAGGAGCGGAAATAACAGGACATAAAATAGAGACCTACGAGAAACGCCATCAGCCGAAGAAGATTGTGTTGCGATTCGAATCACCAGCATAATGTCAGCAAACGGAGCTCGAGAAGTCGAGTGTCAAAATTATTTCCCATCACTTGGTCAAGAGAAACGCGGAGACTATCTGTACGCGGCATAATCAGAAGACTTAATTTTGTGCTATCAAAGACATTTTAGAAGTTTTCCTCGGGACCCGAGGATGGGAAGCCACGGTCGAGTTCCAGGCCCCAAGGCTCGTCGAGGTCTAGCTCGAAGAAAGCAAGGCTCGAAGACGTGACAAAGAATGGAAGCCCCTTATGCACGTGTCTACAACTGACGAATCCGGCCTACCTAGAGCCTACCGTGAGGTCTTGCACCAAGTCATCACATCCTTGTACTCTTATAAGTAATACATTTGTACTATATCGGGTCCTCTCTCCTATATAAAGGGGACTCACCCACCCTTGTAACGGACTGATGTTGCTCCACTTCTTATCGACCAACCTCAACAACGATTTAATTAAGGCTATGTGTGACACCTTAAAGATCAAGAATAAGAATTCCACAACATACAAACCTTAAATGAATGGAGCCGTATAAGCAGCCAACTAAAACATCAAGAAAATTCTAAGGAAAATGGTAAACAACCACAAGAAATGGCAAGAAAATTACCATTTGCCTTATTAGGATATCATACCATAGTTCGCACATCAACCAGAGAAACTTCCTACATGTTGGTTTACACAACTGAAGTTTTTATTCTCACCGAAGTTGAAATTCCTTCTTTGAGAATTATACAGGAAGTAGAACTCAGTGATGCAGAATGGATAAGGAGTCGTTATGAACAATTGGCTCTTATCGATGGAAAAAGAATGAATTCAGTATGTCATGGTCAACTTTATCAGAATAGAATGTCTAAAGCTTTCAACAAAAGGGTCAAACCTATATAGTTCACACAGGGGCAGCTGGAGTTGTAACGAATCTTCCCACAGCAAGATGAAGCCAAAGGAAAGTTTTCTCCCAATTGGAAATGGCCCTAGATAGTTCGTGGGGTACTCGTAGGAGGAGCACCCATACTTGCAGAATTGGACGAAGAAATTTGGCCAAAGCCTATCAATTCAAACGCAGTCAAGAGATACTATGTTTAGGATTGTTTGCAATTTTTCATTTGATGTAACTAAACTACGCTTGACCTAATTCCCATTCAAGAGGGGATACGTAGGAACCCCTGTGGGTTTGGTCACATCTCAATAAAATTTTCATTTTCCCACAACCAAAAACTGGGGCAGAATTTTGAGGAGTTCAGCTGAAGTCATCGTATGCAAGACAATTAGACAATTAGACATACTAACTGGGACAAAATTTTGAAAAAGATTCTCAAAATTCTGAATAAAATCCTACTGAGTGCGTCGCATGCAGAACGGCCGAAGAATCGCTTCCTAAACTGGGGTACAATTTTGAGGAGGACCATCAAAAAATTCTAATGCAAAAAAGGTCGCAATGTCTCTAAAGTGTCGCAATCATCGGTTCATTTAAATTCCTCGATATCATAAACTATTATGTTTTAAAATAATTATTTTTATCAAATGCATGCCTGCCTTTCGAAAACTTTATTTCTATGGCAGCCAGATGTTACCCAGGGTAACTTGAACAGGATTTCCAGAGCATAGAAAAGCAAAATAAGCAGGCAAAGGCATGAAACAACCTTCCCCGCAAAACTCATGATTTTTCTTTAGATGCAAGCACAATGAACATGGCAGGAGCATCTGCAGGTATATACGTACCAAAATCACTATCTTCGTAATGGAAAGGCTATCAAACACAAATATGTCTCCAGATAAGAAATTACTCTGCCGTTACTTATTATCTGTTCATTGCATGAGGCTAAGCCCTTCCTCCTCAATTGTATAAGGCTAAACATTGCCTTCTATTGCATGAGACAAAGCATTGTCTCCTCTTTTTGCATGAGGCTAAGCCCTACCTCCTCAATTGTATAAGTCTAAGCACTGCCTTCCAATGCATGAGACTAAGAATTGTCTCCCCATATTTCTTGAGGCTAAGTCTTGCCTTCCTCTACTTTCACAAGGCTAAGCAGTGCCTTCCCTTGCATCGAGACTAAGAATTGTCTCCCCTTTTTGCACGAAGCTAAGCCCTGCCTCCTCAATTGCATAAGTCTAAGAATTGCCTCCCGCCGCATGAGACTAAGCATTATATCCTTTTCTTTCATGAGTCTAAGCCATGTCTCCACAATTGCATAAGGCTAAGCAGTGCCTTCCCTTGTATCAAGACTAAGAATTGTCTCCCAATTTTGCATAAGGCTAAGCCTTGCCTGCTCAATTGCATAAGGCTAAGTACTTCCTTCCACTGCATAAGACTAAGCATTGTCTCCTATATCATGAGGTTTAACCCAGCCTCCCTAATTATATAAGGCTAAGCACTGCCTTCCACTACATGAGACTAAGCATTGTCTCCTCTTCATGCCTGAGGCTTAGCCCTGCCTCCCTAACTGCATAAGGCTAAGATCTTCCTTCCCCTGTCTAATGAAAAATACTATGCTACCTAAAACCTATTGGCTTTTTCTAGGCTAAGCTTTGTCCCGCACCTATGACTAAGCTCTGTCTTGTTTCGCTTATATGATTTGTCACTGTGTCTCTGAATTTCATAGGCCTAAATATCGCCATCTATCCGAAGGTTCCATAGTTCGAAGGCATCATCCTCCTTAACACACCATGTCATGGCCTGAGGATCTCTCAATATTTCACATCATTATTCAAAGGTGTCATGGTTCAGAGGCACCATTCTCATAGCCCAAGAACATCATTTCTTGTCTTGTGAATCCCTTATCTCACGATTTATGGCCCAAGACGTCATGGTCTAAGGACATAATCCTCATTGTTCGAAGACAATCTTCGTGGTCCAAAGGGAATTTGCATCATATTTAAATTCCCGCAATAATCTATATATATTGCTTGCATCGTGTTTTAAGTTTCACAGGTAATCCAAGAAATAACTGTTCGTCAAACAGGAGCAATGCTCACTCTAGTTCTTGCTCGCATCATTCACATTGTGCCGTTATTTCAAACGTAACCGACCCCTATCAATTACTCGCTTTTGCTCTATGACCATTCATTTATCTTCCCTATGATACATCCATAACATCTCAAATGGACATTCGTGACTTTGCTTAAATTCATGATACTATCCTACTCAAAAGAACCCTTTCCGCAACACACGACCATCCCTATAACAACGCCATCGGTTTCGTTCACATAGCGTGATTGCAGTAAAACTAGGGATATTTGGGCAACTCAAAGACCAGGGCACAACCTATATTTTTAAAAACACCCCATTCAGTCAAAATCGATCATCATTTCTTTACCAAAAACTCTTTCATCCTTTCTAGGTAAAGAGGGACATCTGTTGATACCCAATTTTTCAGTCACACTTTTAAATATTTATTTATATATACCTTCGAAATGGTGCATATGCATCATCATTTGATTTATAAGAATGCACAAATATTTTTCAGAACTTTTAAAGGATTTAAATTAATTTATTTCTGTATTTTATTATATAAATATCCAGTAATTATCTTTCATTTTATTTTATCATGATTTAATCATCTAAATTTACCATTTATGCTTGTTTACCTTGAAAATGGTAATAACAATTAGAATTGATTTTGTGGTCCTAAAAATATGTGATATATTTTCATACTAGTTGTTAGGCAATAGGTGCTATGCGAAGGATTAAAAATTAGGATGATAGATTGCAGATGGCTTAATAATCAAATCGAAATGGCTAAGAATCAAGACCTTGGGATTGTGTATGCCGGGCCTAAAAGTCGAATCGGATGCCCGATTAAGGGCAGTCAATGGAGGACTAACAGTTATGAGTGCTACGATGTCATCTCTCTATGATCAATAACGAGCAATAAATAATGAACAATTAGTAGAACATAATAAATATAAGCAATAAATGTAAATAATGAAATCAAGAGAATGTGTTCAAGCTAGAGAGCAGAGAATGTTTTTGTAGCGAATGTAGTATGTTATACCTCCTCCTGTTTGAAAAATGAAAAGGATCCCTTTTATATATGCAGGAAAATCCCAATATAGTACATGAGTAATTATTACAAAGAAATATAGCTGGCACAACTGCTTACTAGTCTAGCACAAACTCACATTTCCTTTGCAGGTTTTGTCAGCTTTGATCATATGCCTTGGTAACTTCCCGCTAGTGTGTCATAGCCATTGGTTTGCATTGTCTTGAGGTCAATCATTACAACCCTGAGGGGAGAACTCCGAGCTATACTTCGAGGCCTCTTGGAATTAGCTTTTTTGAGGCACCCTAGTGATCATAAAATTAAGTCCTCTCATTTTTACCGTATACAGATAGTCCCCGTATGTCTTAGAATAAAATGATAAGAAATGATTTTGCCATAGATCCCCTCTAGACTCTTGTGATGATGTAATGCTTATGACGTTAGCTTTTTCGATAACTGAAATGTCCTATCGATATGTCTTGCCGAGCAACATTTGATGTAGTGCTAGTTTACTTTCTCATGGCGAAAATATCTCCGCCTATCCATTTCCCAATAGGCACTGAGTGCACCTGTCAATCCGTTTTTCAAAAGACATTGATTGTGATGTCGGTACGTTTCCTAGAGGCATTGATTGCGCTACTGGTTATGCTTCCTCATCTCTATAAATGGAAGCTTTCTTGAATCAAAACTTCATTCAATCGTTCTCCAACAGCCTTTCATTCCCCTCTTCGCTTCGTCCTCATCCAAATCTATTTCCCATGTTAAAGCCTATGAACATGGGGTCACATGGCAGAGTTCCCACCAGTTATGCCATGGCTCCTTCCCAGAGCCTTCCCCTACTGAGCGGGATCACACTGGTTTTCTTTTGTTGTTGTTGTTGTTGGCCCGAAAAAATGAGAGAGAAATCTCAAATTATATTCGCATGAAAGGGCATGCAATCTATGAACTTCTGCTCATCTCTCTTAACTACTGGTGAGGCACTTCACTAATTTTACTTTATTGGAGTGAGATGGTACCATATACTAACTGTTTCATCCCGCACTGGTGCAACGTCTCAAGAATTGGCTTCACAATAGTGGCGCTAGCGAGACCCATATTCGCCAAAATTTTCACCCAGCCACTACTTCATCATTTACTACCTCTTCCTCATCCTTGAATATGATGTTTGGAAGGTTGAGGTGAAAGGCTGAAGAAATGATTCTCTAAGGCATTGCTCCCAATGATGTATCCCCAAGAGTAGATTAGACTTTTCTATATTTATTTTGCTTATTTCTTTCTATAGCAGGACCTTTCGCGAGCTTTTGTAGTCATGTGTAAGGAATCTTCATGGGATTTTTGTATTCATCATTTATTAATGCAAATAAGCTTCTTTAATTTGTCTCTGATTTATGCTGGATTTTCCTTTATTTGCATTTGTGAAGAATCTGAATGCATGACTCAACCAATTGGTCAGAATACCGAGCCCGGGTGTAGGCATTTCCCCAGTTCTTGATTTGTTAATACGATATCTCGTGGAGCCCTTTGTCGTTCCTCAGGCTGAGCCTTAGTAGAATTGATACAAGGTTAGGCCACCGTGACCCCCGAGTGAAAATAGGGCTTCGAATTTATATAACGAAACTTAGCCTTTCAAACCCCATTGATAGTCCTCGAGGGGGAACTTGCTCAGACGCCTGAGAACAAAGATAGCCTATAGGATTTCGAAAGCAGTCCTCGGGTGAGAATTTTCTCAAGCTTAGCTGACCTGAAAACTTGTTTTGAACTTAGAGCGAACATAGCCTTAATGTGTTACAGATAGATCCCAGATGAGGTTTTGTCACGATTCAGATAGCCCCTAGATTACAGTGACTGAGAGAACATAAATTTTGAATTTGATAATTTTTGCAAAAACAAGTTTAACTCGACCCCAACACGAGAAATAGCCATAAGGCTTTAATAGTAGTTTTCAAGCGAAAATTGGCATGGGCTCAGGTAGCTCGAGGGCCAGAAGATCACTTAAATGACCCGTACTTGCAATAGCAGAAATCCTATTGGTAGGGTAACACCTCGAGTTCAAGCCCATATAAGTAGGTTCCTAGAACTTATCTTCTTTTTGACAGAGGTCCTCGAGATCGGGCACTATCTCGGGGTTTATAATGATATTAACGGCTCCTTAAAACCTATCTTCTTTTTGACAGAGGTTCTCGCAATCAGGTACCATTGCGAGGCTTGTAATGATATCAATGGCTCCTTGGAGCCTATCTTCTTTTTGACAAAGGTCCTCGAGATCGGGCACGATCTCAAGGCATGTTGATGTGGTGGATTTTGTCCCCAAAATGTAGCACTACAGCGTTAATTGTATGACATGGTCATAAAACGACTGAGGCAATCCTCCAGGTGTATTTTCCTAAAGCAATAATGGCTTAGTCAGTGTTTTTAATTTGTCCTTCGGTTGCTCTATATATAGGTTTTTTCTTCCCTCCTTTAAAGATTCCACTATTCTCGGTAGCTATCCTCCTTCATAGAGTTCTTCTTCCCTGCATTAGGTGTTTCGCCATTTTACCTTTGAAACACCCGCTCCAATTCTCTGATTTTACCATAGTTATGGATGTTATTCCAGGATCCATTTGGCAAGGGGAAAGAAGTTCCGCCTCTGGCTCCCGCCTGGTTGATGGTGCGCCGCCGGTGTAAGGCGAGCCAACCTCGGGACATTTTGTTTTGAGGAGGTACTTTTTGTCAGAATAACCTCCCAATGTTCAGGGCTATCAGGAGTATGCCTCTAATTTATTTCTTTGATAGGAGATATGAACCTTGTGTCGGTGAGGAAAGATTATGGATGGGGAAAAGGTGGTACTGTAGGTACCTTCCCCTGAAGAGATCATCATAGATCACACCGAGGGGTTTTTGAACGTATACACGTACCCCATTACGTTCGGCCCCCTTGATAGGGTTGTGCTTGACTTCTGTCCAAAGTATCGGGATACATTTTCACAAGTTCATCCATTGTTGTGGAGGATAGAACTGATGATGAGATTATTTTCGAAGGAAGTAAGGCTTGAGTTTACCCTTAGTCATCTCATCAAGCTGTACCAGCCTTTCTATCATTGAGGCTTGTTAACTATATGATGCCGATCCACCAAGCCCTTAATTCTCGATAATGAAGAAGATAGAGATCGAAGATGGATGAGCCGATTCATCTGAGTACAGACTTTCGACGTTATACCCGTAGAGTTTCTATTATTTCCCTAGGAATGGAATTTTACACGCAATAGGTACACTTTATGCCTTTGTTGTTTTGCTTATGGCGGAGGTAGGACCCATAAATGCACATTTGTTTCCTTTAATGATGTGATTCTATGCATGCCATAAAAGGTCCCCGACCTGACGAATTGCACTTGGAAGTATGCGACCCACTCGACTTATGATGACCGTAAGTGGCGAGACTTGTCCAAGGGTAGATGGGAGGCAAAACAAATATTGTACGTGCTATGTGTTTTGCTCCATTTTTGAAATGCACTTTCTTTTAATGCGTACTAACTCCGTCATCATAGGCATTGGGTAGTTTTTTAGGTATGATAGTGCCCTTTCGTAGAAGGGGAAATATCGACAGCTTCTGGGCCGAGGAGTAGTAATAATAAGCGAAAGGAGCCTTCATTGGGCAACGATACTTATAAAACGATTAGTCCAGTCCAGAGGCACAGAGAGGATGCATCAGCCAAGCCTATAATACTCGATATCTCTGGCCTTAGAGAAATAGTCCCTCCAGCGTTGCAATCGTCTTTTCCCGTCGGAGGTACCTAGAGGAACGAGGGTTCTCTGCCACCTAATTCTTCTCCTGTGAAAGGTACTTCGAGGGATGCTTAAGGCCAAGAGCCGGATATATCGAGCGGTTGTGTCCCAATCGGGAGCGATTTTACTGGGGTTGATAGAGCCAGACTAGTAGATGTGTGCTTGACTTTTGAGGAAGCTCAATGGCTCTGCTCTGTGGTGAGTTTTGGACGATCGTATTGGCTCTTTAGCATTTGCATCTTCTTCACTCTTATCGAGTTTCTCCATTGTTTGCTTTTAACAATCTCAAGTACGAGAGACTTCATCGTGAGGCCATGCTGTAAAAAGCCGTGGATAGGGAGAAGTCCCTCAAGCTTCTTTGTGATAAGAGAGAAGACGAGTTACCACACTTATGGTATGAGGCGATTCGAAGTCTGGACTACTAATGCTACCTTGAGGAGGAGGTAATTTTTATTTCAAGGGAGTGAGTGTTTCTTCTTCTATCTTCTAAGGCTAATGTTTCATTTTCTTCAGTTGCAAAAAAAAGACGGAGGACCTGGAACGCCTTTGTCGCAAAATTGGCCAAGAGAAATGTGAGAGCAATGAGCTAAAGGCTCGGGTGGACGCTCGGGTTATGGCTGTGAAGGATGTATTGGCCAAAGCTTCCACCCTCGAAGTTTAACTCTACAACATTCGTGAGAACATCTCGGTCCGAACAGGCATGATTACAAAGGTCGAGTCTCAGCTTCTGTGGATGAAGGCGGAAGTTGTGGATGCTCGGGCTGAAGTTGGAACGATCCGAACTAAGCCTGATAAGAAAGTGGCCACCTATTCGAAGGATGCTGCCGACACTCGAGTTGAGCTGAGAGGGCTCTTGACCGTGAGAGCAGAAGCAAGGAGTATGCTCGGTGGAAAATCTCAAAGGGAAACCCTCGAGGAGATCAATGCTATGGGCTTTGACCTCTCGGAAGAGATAAAGAAGGAAAGGCAGACGAATATGATGCTAAGTTCCTTTTGTATGATGCCGAAGATAGAGACAAAGAAGATCGACGAGCCATAGTCCCCGAGGGGGACGTAGATTAGGCCTTTCTTTTCTGGTTTTGTGGATTGTGTTTTCAAAGAACATTGTAGATGGAGCTTTTATTTTTTAACATATATGTATAAAAGGAAGCCTTGAAGTTTCATTTTTCATGCACTTTCCTTTGCTTCGATGTTTGTCAGTTATTATCCAGATGGATTGGTCTTCGAATTAAAAGAACCCTTAGTTTTATAGTACGGCCCTGGGGCTCGTTGGGCTATCCCATAGTCTCTTACGCTTTCGCCTTTAGGAATTTTTTACTGTGTTTGATCTTTGAGTTTTTGGATTTTAGGCTAGACCTTAGGCTCTTACGCACTGGGTCAGTGCAACCTTTTATTGTAAGTCGGTATTTAAGCTCTTATGCTTTCGCTCGTAGGAATATTCATGTAATTGATTCAGATTCAGTCTCCGAGTTGGTTTTCGAGTCGAGCTTATTGGCCGCTCAGTTTTGGAATTTTAGGTTGTCCCTTAGGCTCTTACGTCTTAGGTCGGTATGACCTCTAATATGGGCTGGTGGTAGTGGTTCTTACATATCGGGTCGGTATGACCCTTTATATGAGCTGGCGATAATGGCTCTTATGCATTAGGGACGGTACGACCCTTTATATGGGCTGGCGATAATGGATCTTATGAATTAGGATCGGTATGACCTCCAATATAGACTTTATTCTTCCCTCGTTAAGGATTTTATGAAATTGTGTTTGCCTGACTCTCCAACGGATTGATAAGAACCTCGATTGTGAGTCGTTATGTGGCGATAAACGAGCACCTCGAGAGGTTTTTTTTGGTGGCCGAGTGTTTTGAAGCCTATAGTTTAGGAGCTGACATAGTCGAAGCTCTTTTACCTATGTCGAGGGTAGCCTTGTTTACCAGTTATTTTCAAGTACTTTCAAAGTAATGGAAGGCCTGTGATTTAATAGTGACGATTGAGCATCCCTGAGTCGCGTTAGTTTTGCTGGTAAAGCTTTGTAACTATAGTCATTATGTTTGGCCGGAGCCTTTCAGTCCCCTAGTGAAGTATTTTCGGCATCTATATCAAGAGCATGCCTTTTTACGGGTCTTACAAGTTCGATATAAAGTCTTATATTTAAGATCGGGTTTATGCCTTTTGTAAGGTCTTATATATTTGAACATGCCTTACATTAGGTCTTAGAGTTTTGGTTACTTGGTACCATACCTTGCTTGAGATCCTACATATATTGTTGTTACCTTATATAGGTCTTACGAGGCCGAGGTTGCCCGCATGGGTCTTATGGCCTTGGGTTTTGATAAGCCGATGGGAATGCAATTGGCGACAGTCCCTCAGACGTTGAAAGTGTTCTTGGCTTTGGAGCCATTTTGTAGACTTGATGCTGCCTCATTGAGGGCTTACAAGTTCAAAGCTTCCGACCCGGAGGTCATACGGCGTCGAGTTTTTGACCCAGTCCCCAAGTGTTCGGGGCGTTTATTGGACTTGGAGACATTTTTGTAAGGAATAATTAACTTCTTTGAAACGCGAAATGCTTTGATGGAGGGTATGAGCACGTGATTTTTTCCCTAAGCAAATTATTCCAAAAAAATTCAAACAAAATGATTTTTCTTTATTTTTACAACTTTCGTGTATTTTGGTGTCATTTTCTGATAATTGTTGCATTTTTTGTGTTAATTAGTTGCATAATAATTTATAATAAAAAGTATGCATTTGCATTAAGAATTTAATTTCACATTTTTAGTATTAATTAGTATTAATTTGTTTTAGAACAAAATAGGAGGAAAATAGAAAAAAATAACATTTTTTGCATTTTTATTTTAAATTTGTATTAGGTTGCATTTAAATTAGGAATTACTATAATTAAAATTAAGAAATATAATTGTTAGAGTCAATTTGATTGTGATGGTTATTTTAGCATTTTTATAAAATCAGAAAAATAAAATATATAAAAATACAAAAAAAATGAAGGAAAAACAAAATTAAAAGGAAAAACAGTTAAAAAATGAAATAATCTTAATAAGAGACCAAAATTGGGCTCATTGAACAAACCCCAGCCCAAACCGACCACGCCCAAGACTAATACACCCCGGATCCAGCCCAGACCCAAGCCCCTGCCCGGTCCAACCCTTGACTTCTTAAAATGACATCGTTTGGGCGTCAATTAATAATAGCCATCAATATTCCCTGACCAACGGCCCTTGATCAATATTGGATTTAAATATTAATGTCTGAAAATAATTCATAAACCCTAGACATTATACAGCCTCCTCGTACCCCCCACCCCTTCCTGTAACTCCGATGATCGCCCCACCCTAATTCCGCCCTTCTCCGCCATCCTCCGCCTCATCGCTGCCGCCGGCGCAACCCCAATCGACCCCAAATTTTCACACCACACTCTTCTTCACCTCCTATTTCCAAACATCAAACCTGTTTCCTTCTAATCCCCATCAATTCCCTCGAATCTCGAATCTAAAATCCAGCCAAGTCACAAATTCAACCAAACGACTCCAAACTTTCACTATACAGTCTCCTGGCCTCCCTCATCTCGAATCCCAAGCCAAAAACCTTTGAATCTCACCAGGTCATCCCTCATATCGGATCTAGGGTTTTTCAAATTTTTGTTTGTCTGGAGCTTCAAATAATTTGGATTTTTATTAATATTATAAGTTTATTTTTGATAAAATAAATCTTTAATATTAACTAAAGTCCAATTCCAAATTTCAGTCAAGGTTTAAGCATAGGTCAGTAAGTTCCTTTCTTGATTTTTCTCTTATCTTTCATTGTTTTCATGAGTTAGTTAATTCAAGCTTTTGTTGCTAATTGTTTTGTGCGATCTAATTTTCGTTTATTTCTGATAAGTCTTAATGTTTGAATATTGGGTTAATTAATTAATTGTATTTAAATCATATTTTTCCGTTAGTTTTTGATTCAATGTTAACATGTTTTCTGGTATAACTTGATCAAATCTCCTTCATGTATGTTTGAAGTTCATTAGTCTGATATTGTATTTTGGAATTTGTTCTTTTAATCTTGATAGTCTGATTTTTATTTGTTTAACCAGTAATCATGTGTTGATGTTATTAGTTAGATTAATTAATCTAGTTTAGTTTATTTCAGTTTAATTAGTAATTGTTCTGTAATTCAGTGATTGTTTTCAGGTAATTGTTAGGCTTAGTATAGATAATTTGGATATAGCTGATTTTAGGATTAGTTAGTTAACCATAGTTATTAACTAAGGGTAAGGGGTTGATTTAGTTGACTGAAGTTAGTAATTTTGAGGGGTTTCAAGGGTATTTTAGGGACTGAAAATGGCATGTTTTGCCAAATTGGTAATTGTAGAATGCAAGAAAGGGTACTATAGGCATTTACAATGGCATTGGAATAGGGTAGATGAAGGTAGAACTTTCTAAAACATTCCAAATAAGGTCTTAGAGTAAGTATTAATAATTGTGGTGGTAGTAACTTGAGTAGAAAGTCAGAAAATAAGGGACTAAAAATAAAAAAATCCGATGCTCACCTTAGTTGCCTATAAAAAGGCATCACTATGCCTTGAATAACAAATTTTTCAGCCTCCAAATTTCCCCCCAAAAATTTCCTTTCTAAATTTCAGATTTATATTTGAAATTCAAACCTTGGAAGTCCAAAAACAATAGAAATCCCATAAAAATAAAAAAAAAATTACTGTTCTATTAGCTAATTCAAGTAACTTGCGATTTTCAATGGCCGATTTGCATTTTTCTAGTTCCTAAAATTTCAGAGGTTAAATAGGTTGATTTCTGGTGCAAATTTGAGTTAATCTTACTGGTTTTGGGTCAAATTGTTGTTAGTTTTGGTTGCTGTTTGGTTGAAGTGTCAATTTTGGGTCAAAATTCAGTTCAAAGTCACTGTTAATTGCTGAATATTGATGTTGAGACTAGCTGTTGATTATTGCTGCTGACTTATCTCTCATTTTTCTCCCATTCTAATTCAGGTACACACTCGAATTGTCTCTGGTGTAATCTCTTTGATGAATGGGAATGAAATTGCATTCTGATGTTTGCTGAAACTCTTCCTGCATTCAGTTCATTTTATGTAATTAGTCTTAGGATTTGGCTTTAAGAAATTCATTACTTGTTTAAGTTTTATTGTGTTTGAGTTGTAATGGACCTAGAATTGTTCAATTAGAACTGTTTCCAATTGTTATGAACTGCCTGGAAATTGGATTGTGATTGTATTAACTTGGAACTGTTTAAGTCTTTGGGCTGTATTTTGAACTGAGGACTATTAAAATTTTTAGATTTGTGATGGTTCATGTAGTGGTAAATTAGTAAATAGTCATTTAGTAATGGGTTTAATTGACTGGAATCTGTTGAAACAATAAGGATCGAATGAGAAATCATGAAGTAGGATTCTGAGATTAATTGTTGGATAGTTTAAAATCAGGTTGTACAAATTTTTCTTTCCCTGTTTGTGTTGAATGGATGCTTTTGTGATAGATTGTAATTTAATAGTCCAAGCAGACCTGCTGCAGAATTGGTAACAATGTATGTTTGGCCTTCGGTTATCTACTTTATCCTTTGTTAATATGAGTCAATTCACATAGTTTGTTTCTAAAATGGTACAGGATTAGTGGTTAGTTTAAGTTGATAGTTGTCACCGATGTTGGCCTAAACATTTTACTATCAGTGGCGATTTCCGTTCAGTTAACATCACAGTTGGTTTGAAACAGTTAATTAGTATCCTCAAAGTTTATTTCAATGTTGATATTGCTTGATGCTTGTTGCACGATTGATTGGGTTTGAAAGTTTGGGCCCTGTTGGCCAGTTGAAAGCCACAGGCCATAGCCCCTTTTGATTTAATTTACGAGAGGCCCGGGTGGCGTATCCTGGAATTTGGGCTCAAGAAAAATGTCAACAGCCCAAAACTGGGCAGATTTGACATTAAAGTAGCCACGCTCGTTTGTCGCTTAGGCCAACTTCAAAGGCCCAGGACCACTGAATTTAGGAGTCCAATAAAAGACTCGGCCTAATTGTAGTAATGTTTAAATAATAATTAATAACTAGGTTTTATTCTTGTTTATTATTAGAGAACAAAAATAGATAGAAAACCGTAGTTGCTTTAGTGAACCTTTTTAAAATAAATGAGACGAGCCTCGATAAATAAAATCACAAATTACGGGGCCCTCAATAAATGCTATATAAAATACTTAGAATTCGGGCGGACCGTTTAACGAATTTCATGGTCTTCCCCAAGGATAATAAACGCGTAGTTGCTTTAGGCGCGTATTTTAATTTTACCTTCTAAAATACGGGTGCACATTTATGTGACCCAAATCTAAATCTCAACGGAGTCGAAATGTGTTGACAACCACAGGTGCACTAGTGCGACGTGGTTCGATATGCATTTTCACGACGCTGCAATTGTCCTTAAAAATAATAATAATAAAAGCGGGTTACCAAAAAGGGCACATAGGTTAGAACATGTTGTAAAATTAGATAAATAAGCTAAATATGACAGTTGAGCGACCGTGCTAGAACCACGAAACCCGGGAATGCCTAACACCTTCTCTCGGGTTAACAGAATTCCTTACTTAGATTTCTGGTTCGCGGACTGTAAACAGAGTCAAACCTTCTCCTCGATTCGGGATTCAAACCGGTGACTTGGGACACCATAAATCTCCTAAGTGGCGACTCTGAATTTTTAATAAAATGAATCCCGTTTCGATTGTCACTTTAATTGGAAAAACTCTCTTTATTACACCCTTCACGGGGTGTAGTGGCTTAAAAAAAAGGTGTGACAGCTCTGGCGACTCTGCTCGGGACTAAGAACCCAGAACATTTTGTTCAGGGTTCAGAATTCGAGCTTAGATAAATTGTTGTATTTGGTTATATCTNTATGATGCATTTTACGTGTTGCATTTATTTGTCTCGGGCCCGCATGCTGACCCGTTTTTGAACATCGAAAATTTTTTGAAATTGAGAAAAAGAGAAAAAGAGAGAAATATCAGTGTAAAAAATTAATTTTTTAGTTTTAGAAAAATCAATTCCCAAATGCTGTCGAAACTCTGCCAAAATTTCGAAAAAAAAAATAAAATGAAAAAAAATGGAAATATTTTATTTTTAATAGTTTTTTTTACTAAAAGCAAAGGAAAAATATAAAAAGAGTCTTTATTTTAGTTTGGGAAAAATTGGTTGTTTATTTGTTTAAAATGAAAAAGTAAAAAAAAAAGTCATTATTTTTGTCTTGTTTTCAAAATATAGAAAAGGAAAATAGTTTATCTTGCCATGAAAAATAAAAATGAAATTAAAAAAAATTATCTCTTTTGCAAGTAGTTTTGTTATTTGTTTTTGAAATGCCAAAAAAAATAAAAAATAAAAATGAAAATTCTTGTTTTAAAATAGTTCGTTAAGTTGCCCGAACTACGCTGGTTTGATTCTCACCTGTTGTGAGATACGTTGGCAACCTCATCGGGTCCAACCACCCCTTTTGCAAAAATAGCCAAAAAAAATACCAAAATTTTAATTTTTATCCAATAAGTCGGGTGACGCCATTCTTGTTGAAAAATAAGCCGAATGTCCCCAAAAGGGGCGCCGTAAGGCTGTTTTTGCAAGAACAGCCACCCAGAGTCGTTTCTAAACGGTTTGCGGGCACAACCTTAAAATCTTCTACGCAAAATGCTGAAAGGCTGTATTGGTAAAACTGGGCTTTATTTTTGGAAATTAGAATTGAAAAAAAAATATATAGTATTTTTTTTAGGTCAAAAATAAATGATTAAATCACCATAATAAATGTGCAGGATGAACACGACTCAAAATGAACCATTTCTGCATAAGATACCTTTGGAGTTACGTCTGTGGTGGAATGATTTAGGAAGTGAAGGGCAAGATGAAGTTAAGAAATATTTGAAAGGGCTCACTGGTTTGCTAGATATAGTGCCTCGGGGAGATATTATCAAAGCACTGATTACATGTTGGGACCCAGCGCATAACGTGTTTTACTTTTCGGACTTCGAGCTTACCCCGACATTAGAGGAAATAGCCAGCTACATTGGCAAAGATGAGGTCCCTTTAAGGCGTAAGTATTTGGTTGCACCGAGAGTTGTAGCTGTGCACAGGTTTCTAGAGTCTTTGAAGATAATCAGAACCGTCCATAACACAGATCTGGCAAATGGCTT
>MU715172.1:40083-66438 GCA_026770625.1 Nicotiana glauca
TAACCTCAGGCACCCTGGCGTGCACCCACTCCCCATAACACTTATCATACCCAAAATGCATACCCACCTACCAGAACATACAGAAATCCCGGTGGAACTGGTTTCCG
This sequence comes from Nicotiana glauca, assembly GCA_026770625.1. Taxonomy (NCBI): domain Eukaryota; kingdom Viridiplantae; phylum Streptophyta; class Magnoliopsida; order Solanales; family Solanaceae; genus Nicotiana; species Nicotiana glauca. The sequence goes on from MU715172.1 coordinate 40,191, forward strand.
ACCAAACCCCGCTGCCAAGAATGACATATTACAAAAGAAAAGTACTTTCACTCCGCTAGGAGAATCTTATACTAGCTTGTTCCACTGGTTGAGGCAGCTTGGAATGCTAAACCCAATTGAGCCAAAAATACCAAACCCTTCCCCGAAGAACCTGGACCATTCAGTCAGTTCTGAATATTGCTCAGAAGCTCCAGGGCATGATACGGAGAAATGTTGGCATCTGAAAACTGCTATTCAAGAACTTATTGATACTAGGATAATTGAAGTACAGGCGCCAGAAACTCCCAACATCACGCAAAATCCATTACCAACTCATCATGAGGCTCACATGATCNCCAACAAATGGCCGAAATGTACCAGGCTTGGGCAAAAGGACAACCCTTGCCAACTTATCCTGCCAATCCTGCCTATGTTCTGCCACCAGTTCAATCACAAGATCCTCCCACCGTAAATTCTTCCCCGGCCTACCCTACTTATCCCCCATACTATGCAACCACTTCTCAAACACCACCACATCCACCATTAAAGCAAATCCCACCACCTCCACCACCAGTTTCTCCTGTGTACGTGGCTCTTCCACCTGCCATGTTACACAAGTCTTCAAGTAAACCTTTGTTCCACACTCAAGAAAACCATTACTATCCACCCGAGCCCACTTTTAGACCTCATGAGCCTTACTCTTATACTCCTCTTATTGATATATCTGAAGAAGAAAAACCTCCCAAGAACCCTGAGCAGGAGGAGATGATACGCAAAGTAAAAAGCCTGGACCAATCGTTCCAAAACATGCAAGGTCTTGGAGGACAAGTAAGTGTCGCTTATAAAGACCTGTGTTTGTTTCCAGATGTACAACTGCTGTGGGTTTCAAATTGCCAAAGTTTGATCTTTATGATGGTCATGGTGACCCCATGGCCCATTTGAGGGGGTTTTGTAGCAAAATGAGAGGTGCTGGAGGAAAAGATGAATTATTAATGGCATACTTCAGCCAAAGCCTCAGTGGGTCAGCTTTAGAGTGGTCTACTAGGCAGGATCACACCCGATGGTATACATGGGATGACTTAGCCCAAGCCTTTGCAAATCATTTTCAGTACAATNGGGGAGAATACAAGAAGCCATTGCAAACAGTGATGATGATTAAGGCGAGTGAAAGTAAAGCAAATGAGAAATCAATCGGTGGGAAAGCATTGGTCGCAGTGGAACAGGTAGTCAATGAGCCAGTGTTGGTAGTGAAGCCAGAACCTATTAAAGTGATAATACCAGGAGCAATTGTAAAGCCCGTGTTGGTTGTAAAGGGCGCTAATACAGAACCGATTATCATTAAACCGGCGGTTTAGTTGCTTGTGGTTAGTGAAAAGGCTGTACCATGGAATTATGACCGGGTGAGTGTTATGTACAGAGGAAAAGAAGTTGAAGAGGAAGTATGCGAAACGCATGGGTTGACTAGATCAGGGAGGTGCTTTGCCCTTGAAGAATTGAGGAAAGTTAAAACAGCTAGAGACAATCCGGCACCAGTGAAGAAAGCTGTTACAGAAGAGGAAACTGAAGAGTTTTTGAAAAGGATGAAAGCACAGGACTATTCAATTGTGGAACAATTGAGAAAAACCCCGGTGCAAATCTCATTACTATCTCTACTGATCCATTCGGATGAAAACCGCCAGGCGCTGATGAAAATTCTAAATGAAGCCCATGTGCCAGAGAAGATTACTGTGAATCATCTTGAGAAGATTGCAAACAAAATTTTTGAGGTTTACAGGGTAACATTCTCCGATGATGAGTTGCCATTGGAAGGAACCGAGCATAATAGAGCCCTGTACCTCACAGTGAAGTGCGAAGATTCCGTGGTGACTCTGGTGTTAATTGACAATGGGTCTAGTGCCAACATTTGCCCTCTATCCACTCTAGAAAAGTTGAAGGCCGACAATGAAAGAATTCATAAGAATAGTATCTATGTATGGGGATTTGACGGCGGAGGGAAGAATACAGTGGGAGATATTGTGTTGGAGCTTACAATAGGACCAGTGGAATTCACGATGGAGTTCAAAGTGCTTGATATTGCGGTGTCTTACAATCTTTTATTGGGTCGACCATGGATCCACGTCGCAAAGGCAGTGCCATCTACTCTGCATCAAATGGTCAAATTTTAATGGGATCGGCAAGAGATCGTGGTCTATGGGGAGGACAATTCTTGCAATGCTATTACACCCTTCAAGGAAGTTGAAGATGATAAGGGCCCGTGGGTGTACCAAGTTGTGGATACAGTACCAGTTGCTAAGATCCCAAAAGGAGAGTGTGTTCCTAAGCCGAAGGTAGCCGCTGCATCTGTTATGGTGGCAACGGAGATGATAAGGAATGGATTTCTTCCCGGAAAGGGTTTAGGAGCTTCACTACAAGGGATATTACAGCCAGTATGTCTTCCCGGAAATATAGACACTTTCGGGTCAGGCTTTAAACCCACTGCTGCTGACATAAGGAGATCCAGAAAAATGAAGAAGAGGGTATGGACCCTCCCAAAACCTATCCCTCGCCTTTTCCGTTCTTTTGTCCGGTCTGGTACTAAAAGGCGCCCAGCAACAGTAATGCCCAATTCTGTGGTGATAGAACCTGACAAGGAGATGATCGAAAGGTTCAAAAGGTTGTTCGATGAAGTGAATGTGATGGAAGCAGGCGAAGGTCCGAGTAAAATTGATGTGCAGTTCGTGGAATCTCAAGCCAAGCTTAACAACTGGGAAGCTACTCCTCTTCCAATTCGGAAGGAGTCTTGGTAGTTAGTTTTTGATTTTTCTTTTGAGTGTTAAATCTGGATTATTTCCAAGGTTGTAGTTCGGATTTCTATGTTCCGTCCATTTGGATGAGCTAAACCTTGTTATTTTACAATTTTAATGAAATGAAATTTCCTTCTCTCTTCATTTCTGATAGCCTTTATTTTTATTTTTAGTTTCTTTCTTGTACAGTCCCTTTTATGCTGGTTTCAATGATGTATCATGCATGAGGAATTTCCGGCCTAGTCTTGATAATCAATGTGAAATAGTGAAAGTTGAGTGTGAGGATGAGATAGAATATTATGAAGAGGAAGCTTTGAAGAAATCAGTAAAGAATTAAGTCAATTTAAGGAAAAACACAAACCTAATTTGAACGACACCGAGGCAATCAATTTAGGGGATCAGGAAAATGTTCGGGAAATAAAAATAAGTGTTCATTTGGAAGCTCCACTTAGGGAAGAAATAATCAAGTTATTGTTCGAGTTCAAATATATTTTTGCATGGTCATACGATGATATGCCAGGTTTGAGTACTGATCTGGTAGTCCACAAGTTGCCCACTTATTCGGAATACCCTCTTATCAATCCGAAGCTGAGAAAATTTAAGACAGATATCAGCGTGAAAATCAAAGAAGAAGTCAACAAGCAGTTTGAGGCGAAGGTCATACGGGTTACCCGGTATCCTACCTGGTTAGCCAATGTTGTTCCTGTGCCAAAGAAAGATGGAAATACCAGAGTGTGTGTTGACTATCTTGATCTCAATAAGGCGAGTCCAAAAGACAAATTCCCACTGCCAAACATCCATATATTGATTGACAATTGTGCCAAACATGAGATTGGTTCTTTTGTGGATTGTTATGCGGGCTATCACCAGATTTTGATGGATGAGGAAGACGCAGAAAAGACGGCATTCATCACGCCTTGGGGGACATACTGTTATATGGTCATGCCATTTGGGTTGAAAAACGCAGGGGTAACATACATGAGGGCGATGACCACCCTGTTCTATGATATGATACATCGGGAAATTGAAGTCTATGTGGATGATGTAATTATAAAGTCAAGAAAGCAGTGTGATCATGTTAAAGACCTGAGGAAGTTTTTCCAGAGGCTTCGCAGGTATAATCTCAAACTCAATACAGCAAAGTGTGTGTTCGGAGTCACGTCAAGAAAGTTGTTGGGGTTTGTGGTAAGCCGACGTGGTATTGAATTAGACCCGTCCAAAATCAAAGCCATTCAGGAATTACCATCGCCAAAGAGCAAGAAAGAAGTAACGAGTTTTCTCGGCAGGTTGAATTATATCAGCAGGTTCTTTGCTTAGCTTACTGCGACTTGCGAGCCTATTTTTAAGCTGTTAAAGAAAGATGATGCGGTCAAATGGATAGATGAATGTCAGGCAGCATTTGATAAAATTAAGGGGTATTTGGCTAGTCCACCTGTGTTGGTTCTGCCAGAACCGGGAATACCCTTGATCCTTTATCTGACGGTGTTGGATAATTCTTTTGGCTGTGTACTGGGGCAGCATGATGTTACGGGAAAGAAAGAGCAGGCAATTTACTACCTCAACAAGAAGTTCATATCTTACGAGGTGAAATACACTCAATTGGAGAGGACATGGTGTGCTTTGACTTGGGTAGCTAAGAAGTTGAAACATTATTTGTCAGCATATACCACTTATCTCATCTCACGGTTGGATCCGTTGAAGTACATTTTTCAGAAGCCCATGCCCACAGGGAGGCTTGCTAAGTGGCAAATCCTGCTCACGGAATTTGATATTGTCTATATGACCCGTATTGCGATGAAAGCACAAGTAGTGGCTGATCACCTAGCGGAGAATCCAGTTGATGATGAATATGAACCGTTGAAAATATATTTTCCTGATGAGGGGGCAATGCATATTGAGGAATCAGAACAAGATGAAAAACCTGGATTGAAGTTGTTCTTTGATGGTGCTGCCAATAACAAAGGCGTTGGGATAGGAGCGGTACTTATTTCAGAGACAGGGCAACATTACCCTGTTACGGCTCAGCTTCGCTTTTACTGCACCAATAACATGGCTGAATACGAGGCGTGTATTTTGGGATTGAGGATGGCTATAGACATGGGTGTCCAAGAGATCTTGGTCATGGGCGACACGGATCTTTTGGTACACCAAATTCAAGGAGAATGGGAAACACGAGATTTAAAGCTCATACCGTACCGGCAATGTTTGCGTGAACTTTGTTAGCGGTTTCATTCAATAGAATTCAGGCATATTCCAAGGATTCATAATGATGTTGCTGACGCTTTGGCCACTTTGGCGTCAATGTTGCATCATTCGGATAAGGCTTATGTGGATCCATTGCAGATTCAGGTCTGAGATCAGCATGCTTATTGTAATATGGTGGAAGAAGAGCTTGATGGTGAGCCATGGTTTCATGATATCAAAGAATACCTCATAATGGGAGTATATACGGCACAGGCCACGGCGGATCAAAAGAGAGCTATTAGACGTTTGGCAAGTGGAATTTTCTTCAGTGGAGGAGTTTTGTACAAAAGAACTTCATATCTTGGTTTATTGAGGTGCATGGATGCTAAACAGGCTATAATTATCATGACCGAGGTACACGCGGGAGTTTGTGGACCTCATATTAGTGGGTATGTGTTGGCAAAGAAGATTCTCCGAGCAGGTTATTATTGGCTTACTATGGAACGGGATTGTATCAGTTTTGTGCGCAAGTGTCATCAATGCCAAGTACATGGAGATTTGATCCATTCTCCACTATCTGAGTTGCATACAATGTTGGCACCATGGCCCTTTGTTGCTTGGGGAATGGATGTCATTGGACCGATCTAACCAGCAACATCTAATGGGCACAGGTTTATTCTAGTAGCCATTGACTACTTAACTAAGTGGGTTGAAGCAAAAACTTTCAAATCGGTGACCAAGAAGGCAGTGGTTGATTTTGTGCATACAAATATCATTTGTCGATTCAGAATTTCGAAGGTGATTATCACAGATAATGGTGCCAATCTCAATAGCCATCTGATGGCGGAAACATATAAGCAGTTTAAAATCACGCACCGCAATTCCACCCCATATCGTCCTAAGGCGAATGGAGCAGTTGAGGCAGCTAATAAGAATATCAAGAAAATACTTCGAAAAATGGTGGAAGGATCCTGGAAGTGGCATGAGAAATTACCTTTTGCTTTGCTAGGATATCGCACTACTGTTCGCACTTCAGTAGGGGCAACTCCTTATTCATTGATGTACGGTACGGAGGCAGTAATACCTGCAGAAGTTGAAATACCATCCCTTCGGATTATTGTTGAAGTAGAAGTTGATGATGATGAATGGGTTAAAGCCCGTTTAGAACTATTGAATTTGATTGATGAAAAGAGATTGGCAGCAGTATGTCATGGACAATTATACCAACAAATAATGGCGAGAGCATATAACAAGAAAGCGTGTCCGCTGAAGTTCGAAGTAGGGCAATTAGTGTTAAGGCGTATCTTACCTCACTGGTCTGAAGCAAAAGAAAAGTCCGCTCCTAACTGGCAGGGGCCGTTTGTTATAACACGAGTGTTGTCCAATGGTGCATTGTATCTAACAGATGTGGAAGGAAAATGTGTAGAAATGGCTATCAACTCTGATACAGTCAAAAGATATTATGTATGATTTCTTTATCTTTATGTACCTGATTGTATTTGGCATGTTTTAAGATTGAAATGACAAAGGCATTTTGTTCTGCTATCCAAACATTTTATCCTTTGTTATCCCTTTTGAGCCCTGTTATATTTTTCTTTCGTAGCCCTCTTTCGGAATCAACAACAAAATTTGAGAACCCGAGCAGGGAAATTAATTGGAGAAATAGGAGAAACACAGTGGAAAAAGAAAAGAAAAGAAATGAGAAAGAAAAAGAAAAAGAAAATAAAAAAAGAAAAGAAAAAGAAAAGAAGAAAATAGAAAGAAAAAGAAAAGAGTAAGAAAAAGAAAAGAAATGAAAAGAAAAGGAACATCGCAACAATGAAGCGATTTTATGACCTGAACTACGTTTGACTTGATCCTGAAAGGGTACGTAGGCAGCCTCACTGAAGTTCAGTCACAACAAAAGAAAAATCCAAGAATCCCCAAGAATGAAACTGGGGCAGAAGTTGTGTTTGTTGACGAAATATGATTCCGAAAGTTGTAATTTTGAACCCACGTTTAATTATTGTGAGCCTCTATACCCTTCTTTCTAAAACCCATCCAAAAGCCACATTACGGTCCAAATAAAGACCTTCTGATCAATTTTAAGAAATGCCTAAACGAGCAGGTAAGGTGATTCATGTTGGGGATAACACTCTGGTGCCAGAAGGAAAATGATGAAAATGAGAGAGTCTTATTGGTGAAAACCTTCACGGGCACCATAAGGCGACGTGAGTTCAGAGAAATGAAAATGAGAGAGTCTTGTTGGTGAAAACCCTCACGGGCACAATAAGGTGATGTGAGTTGAGAGAAATGAAAATGAGAGAGTCTTGTTGGTGAAAACCCTCACGGGCACCATAAGGCGAAAAATGAGTTTTTCAGATGGGCAAATGAAAGAAGTCTGTGGTTGAAAGGTACTCGAAACATGGCAAGCCAAGTAAGGTTTGGGTTTTTGGTGAAATTCAGGTTTTGAAAGCATGGAACAAGCAAATGTGGCAATTGAAAGTTGATTGGTTGGATAGACTAGGATAGCTAATCCAAAATGCATGGCACGGTCAATGGAATCAGTTTTTCCACTCAGATAAGTCCTATCCTTTTTACTTCATTAACAACTCATTCATTTTCAGAGTCTTTTTATCCTCAAAACCTTCGAGGTCATTGCATTTCATTATCTTGAAGTTTGTCTATAAGACGTTTCAATGTCAGTTCAATTCAAAACAAAAGAAGTATGTCAAGGGTAACTACCAGCTTCCCAGTTGTATGGCATAGCAAGGTTGGGAAATATCAAAGAAAGTAAGGCAAAAAGGATCAGTGGAAATCCCATCAGTAGGATAATCTGATAAGTGTGAAGGAGAAGCAAAGTTTCACAAGAAGGGAACAAAAACACCAAAACAGTAATACGATGTAAAACATTAGGGTCATCAAGATCAGAGGGTTTGAAAGTCAGCCGGGAAGTCATGGCAAGTCAAAGCAAGTCCAAAGAAGCAAGTCAGAGCAAAGTCGGAAGCGGGAGCATGGCCAACAAGAATGCCAGCAGCTAACCACCATTTTTATATTAACAAATCTTTCTTTGAATAAAACAGGGGCAGAAAGAATTTGTCTTTGTAAGCAGGAGCCGACCTGGATAACAAGGGAATAATTTTCCAAAGTCAAAAGCAGGAACCCACCTGGAAAACAAGGGAATATCTTTTCAAGCATCGCAAGCAGGAGCCCACCTGAAGAACAAGGGAATATCTATTTCAAATTCAGCAAGTAGGAGCCCACCTGAAGAACAAGGGAATATCTTTTCAAACGCAGCAAGCAGGCACCCACCTGGAAAACAAGGGAAGTACAATCCAAATTTTAGCCTTTAATTTTAATATCTGATAACACGATATACCCAGTCACGATACTGGGGCAGAAAATTTTCTTTGTTTGTCTATTTTTGTCGCAAACAGGAGCCTACCTGGAGAACAAGGGAATATCTTTCGAAATTAGCAAACATGAGCCCACCTGGATAACAAAGGAATAGTTTCCAAAGCTAACAAGCAGGAGCCCACCTGAAAAATAAGGGAATACATTTCAAGCACATCATTCAGGCACCCACCTGAAGAACAAGGGAAGTATAATGCAAGTCTTATCTTTCAAGTTTAATATTCGGTAACACAACGCGCCCAGTTATCAAACTGGGACAGAAAATTTTCTTCGTTTTTGTATGGTTGTTGCAAGCAGGAGCCCACCTGAATAATAAGGGAATATCTTTTCGAAATCAGCAAGCAGGAGCCCGCCTGAATAACAAGGGAATATCTTTCAAAGTTCAGTAAGAAGGAGCCCACCTAAAGAACAATGGAATATCTTTCAAAGTTCAGTGAGTAGGAGCCCACCTGAAAAACAAAGGGAATCCATTCTTCTAATGCAGCAAGCAGGCACCCACCTGGAAAACAAGGGAAGTATAATCCAAATTTTAGCCTTTAATTTTAATATCCGATAACATGATATGCCCAATCACCATACTGGGGCAGAAAATTTTCTTTATTTGTCTATTTTTGTCGCAATCAGGAGCCCACCTGGAGAACAAGGGAATACTTTTCAAGCATCGCAAGCAGGAGCCCGCCTGAAGAACAAGGGAATACCTTTCTCAAGCATCATAAGCAGGAGCCCACCTGAAAAATGGACATATATTTCAAATTGTAGTAATCAAGAATCATCAAAAGAATGGCAAAACATTGTCAAGGCAACAACAAGAATCCCATTGAAAGAACACGAGATACGAATTCAAGGCAGCACAAGAGCAAGTTTGGAAGGCATAGATAGGATTTCTTGTAACTCATAGAGTATAGCTTAGGTTAGCTTCTTTTTATCTTGACATGGTGTAATAAGAAGGTTAGCAAGCAGTAACAGCAACAACAACAGTGAAATCACAGCTCCTGTTAGTCCCAGCTACAAGACATTCCTGAACTACACTGACCTGATTCCTGTTTAGCCCAGGATATGTAGGAAACCTCTGAAGCAGGGTGCGGTCAACTCTTTCAAAATGCTTCATGCGGAATATACGAACGGACAAAAATCATTCATTTCTGTTCACTTGTCTTTGCACGAAAACTCTTCGTATTTTTGGGCAAAGAGGGGCAGCTGTGAGCACGTGATTTTTGCCCTAAGCAAATTATTCCCAAAAAATTCAAACAAAATGATTTTTCTTTATTTTTACAATTTTTGTGTATTTTGGTGTCATTTTCTGATAATTGTTGCATTTTTTGTATTAATTAGATGCATAATAATTCATATTAAAAAAATATGCTTTTGCATTAGGAATTTAATTTCACATTTTTAGTATTAATTAGTATTAATTTGTTTTAGAACAAAATAGGAGGAAAATAAAAAAAAATAATATTTTTGGCATTTTTAGTTTAAATTTGTATTAGGTTGCATTTAAATTAGGAATTACTATAATTAAAATTAAGAAATATAATTGTTAGAGTCAATTTGATTGTGATGGTTATTTTAGCATTTTTATAAAATCAGAAAAATAAAATATATAAAAATACAAAAAAAATGAAGGAAAAACAAAATTAAAAGGAAAAACAATTAAAAAATAAAATAATCTTAATAAGAGACCAAAATTGGGCTCATTGAACAAACCCCAGCCCAAACCGACCACGCCCAAGACCAATACACCCCAAATCCAGCCCAGACCCAAGCCCCTACCCGGTCCAACCCTTGACTTCTTAAAACGACGCCGTTTGGGCGTCAATTATCAATAGATGTCACACCTCCTTTTTGCAACCGAAAGTTTTAATACACCCCGTGAAGGGTGTAATAAAGGAGTTTTTCCAATTAAAGGACATTGGGAACGGAATTATTTATTTATTTATTTAAAGTCGCCACTTGGGAAATTAATGGTGTCCCAAGTCACTGTTTGAATCCTAAACCGAGGAAATATGACTCTGTTAACAGTCCGCGAACTAGAAATCCGGATAAGGAATTCTGTTAACCCGGGAGAAGGTGTTAGGCATTCCCGAATTCCGTGGTTCTAGCACGGTCGCTCAACTGTTGTATTTGATTTTATCAGATTCCCATATATATTCTATTTTTATATGCTTTTATTAATAATCTTCTTTTATTATTGAATTTTTTACAAGAATTGCAACGTCGTGAAAATGTATCTCGAACAACGTCGTACCACTACGCCCGTGGCTTTTAACACATTTCGGCTTCGTTGAGATTTGGATTTGGGTCACATAAATGTGCACCCGTATTTAGAAAAGTAATATTATTATTGGTCGCGTCTAAAGCGGCTAACGTATTGTTATCTTTTGGGAAGACCGTGAAATTCGCTAAATGGCCTATCCCGAATACCAAGTATTTTAGTAAGTAATTAATGAGGGCCCCGCAATTATGTATTTAATTTGGCGAGGCTCGTCTCATTTTATTTATTAAAGCCAACCTAGTGCAACTATATTTTCTAATTTTTTTTTCTCTAAAAAAGAAAAGAAAAGGATCACGATTAATTCACATTAAAATCCGTATCTTAAGTTCAAGTCCGGGTCTAAACAAAAGGGATAACCCTTTAGCTTGAACCCGCTACCTAACCCGAACCCGAATTTATTACTAAATCGAATTTTTTGTTTTTGTTTGGCAAGACTAGGATTGACAAATAACCACAAGTCTAGGCCTTTTACAGGTGATCCAAACAATAAGGGGAATTTGTGTTCAATTGGGACTGTCAATGGCACAACTTGGCCCATATGAGTGGATAGTTTCTCAAAGTTTGATTTTAGCTTTAACATGTTAAATACATATAACAATCATACTACAACCACCACTGGACTCGCCCTGTGGACTCATACGTTAAGTCAAAACAATTCACCAAATTTTCAATGTTTCAACTTTGTTTAAGTCTAAATTTCACGTTTCAATCCGGATTCATATATATACCTTTAATAGAGAAATCTACTTCTTTAGATAACAGACTGTTTAAGCAATCCAAAAGTTAAGCTGATAATTGTTGAACTTACTGTATCGATACTACATAGCCTTACCAATACAATTTCACAAAACAGTTTCAAAATGTCTATAGCTAATTTTGTTCGTAAAAAAAAATAGAGCCTTCATTATAGTTAATACAGTACTATTACTTCATATTAAGCAAATGTCCGATTATCTATTACAAATTATAAATCAGTTATCCAGACAATATTACAAATAGAGCATCAGTGAATATAAATTATCTAATACATTCCTCCACAGGAAGCACTCATACATGTGGCCTTCATTATCACAGTACTTGAAAAGGCTTTAGAAGTGTACCTGGAAACGATAAACAAATAGAAGACGAGGAGATCAGTAGCAGCAATTAACAGCGCCAATCACAAGTAACAACAGCAGTAATCAGGATCATTTTCGAGCCAAATTGAACTCAGAAACCCAGGAACTCCTCACATTAGCACAACACAGAGTTACAACACCTCACAAATATCCTAAAAGTGCTCGGAACTGAGGCAAAACACCTCAGAGCTTTCCACAACTAAAACAACTAGGAAATCCACTTGACAACAATTGATTCATAGGGATCAACCAACAAAACTTGCAATTAGATTTGAGAAATGAGATATAACAATACTGTTTTTGAATCTGCTATTGGATGCTTGTATTTGCTCTGAATTTCAGCAAAACTAAGATCTAACAAAGGAATTTTTTGATTTCAGAAGCTGTCCACTGAGACATTGTTTTTTTTTCTTTGGATTTTCTATTACTATTGGATTTTTTTTGGAAGTTTTCCAAATATGGAATAGGAAGTTATGATCTGCAATTTTTGATTTTTGGATCTGAAGTTTGGGAGATATTTTCTGGGAATTTTGAAGTGCCCAAAACTTATGAATTAAGGCATATCAATGCCTATTAATAGGACTAAAATTGGAGGGAATTTAAAATTTCATATTTTATCTATTAGTCCCTCTATATTTCTTTTTAAACCTCTAATTTCTAATTTGTTATTCAATTGACTACAACTATTTATTAAGAATTATGTTAATACCCCAATCTAGAATCTTCTATTTCTTTAAAATCCCTGTTGTACCCCTACTTCCTTTTAACATTTACCATTTTAAGTGATCCTGCCATTTTCCTATGCCCAAAGTGCCCCTTAAGTTCCCTGAAATTACTACCAGCCTATTTAAAATTCCAACAATGCCCTCACTTTATACTTAGAATTACTAATATTACCTTAAACCAATCCCAACCCTTTTACCCTAATGTTCATCAGCTATAACCAAACAACATATATGATAGCTTGCAATTAATCCATATCGAATCCCGAATCCATCTTTATATGAACAGAACCCAAATTAAACAACTAAACCAACAGTTAAGTAAACTACAAAACAGAACATGGTGATGATATTAACAAACTAAAATGTATCAACAAATAAGCAACTAAATTGTACTAAATCACTATTATGAAACCCTAATTAATTATTTACTCATTAGAGAAATAAAATGCTAAATCGAATTTAAACTAAACTAATCAAACCTAAACTTAGTAAGACTAAATTTAACTAATACAACTAAACAAGATCAGAGATAATTAAATTTTATTGAATCATTAAGAAAACAATTAAGCCTAGCCGGACAGAAATATTCGACACTCTTGATAAAAAATCATGGACATATGTGTGTATTTAACAAACTCACCGACCGAAAGACCTGATTACTAAAAAATGAAAAGAACAGCAATTAAAAAAAATGAGGAACAGCCGAACTTACAAATTGTCTTGGAGGTGTTCAAATCCTAGACTTCAATGTTGTTTAATTGTCTATGTCCTTGAAATCATTTTGAGGAAGATGTACAGGCCTTGAAACCTTAGTTTGGGTCAAGTTGGGCGATTAGGGTTCTTGTTCAGAAATCTTAAATCCAATTTTGAAAGATTCCAGTGAGATTTGACGGCCAATAGTCCCGGATTTAGGTTAAAGGAAGTCAGGAGGGTCATGAGTGTAAGTTTGGAATTATTTGGAAGAGGTGGTGTTGTGACCAGAGTTTTTTCATGCCTATATTCGAAGGTTTTGGCTATGGTTTGAGGGAAATCATCTATGTATTCGGAATGAGGGTGAAAAGCGGAGTTTAGGGTGTTAATCCGGTGATGTTTGGGGATGTTCGCGTCTCCCGCCGGTGAAGACTCCGGCGAAGTCGGCAATGGTGGAGGAGTGAACGAGGAAGGACATGAAATATATTTTTAGGGTTTAGACAAATTCCGTTTTGTTTTTATGAAAGATTACTAAATGCTATGTACCGTTGGATCAAGAGAATTAATGGTCAAGATTGACTGACGCCTATACGGCGTCGTTTCGGATTCATGATTTTTGGACCGGATGGGGTTGGTTTGGGCTGGCGGATTGGGGGGTATTTGGGCCGAAATTTTGGGCTGAAAAACTTATAGACTTTTTGTATTGTTATTTTTTCACCTTTTGTATTTTATGTATTTTTACTTTGCATATTATTTTTCTGATTTTGTAAAACTAAAACCAAACCTAATTAAACTATTTAACTCCTAAAATTACTTAATATCACTATTTAAAGTTGAATGCAACATTTATCAATTAAAATTGCCTAAGAACTATTTTTGAGATTTTCTTTGAATTGTTATAAAATGAATTAATACCTACTAAATACGAAATTAATTTCCTAAATGCAAATGCATATTTTTGTATTTTTTATTTGACTTAACATGCACAAATACATGCAAAAAATTCACCCAAATTGTAAAAAATAAGGAAAAATTGTTTCGTTTGAATTTTATGGGAATAAACTAATATGTAGGGCAAAACTCACGTACTCATAGCTGCCCCTCTTTGCTTGGAAACATGAAAAGTTTTCGTGCAAAGATAAGTGAGCAAATACGAGCGAGTTTTGCCCGTGTAGTATTCCGTTGTGAAGCATTTTGAAAAGTTTTGACCGCACCCTGCTTCAGAGGTTGCCTACATATCCTGGGCTAAACAGGAATCAGATCAGTGTAGTTCGGGAATGTCTGGTAGCTGGGACTACCAGGGACTGTGATCTCACTGATGTTGCCATTGTTACTGTTGTTACTACTGACTGACCCCCTTATTACACCGTGGTAAAATAAAAGAAGCTAGCCTAAGCTATAATCTATGAATTACAAAAATCCTATCTATGTCTTTAAACTTCCTCTTGTGTTGCCTTGAGCTTGTATCTCGTAATCTTCCAAAGGGATTCTTGCTGTTGCCTTGATGATGTTTGACTACTACAATTTGAAATATGTGTCCATTCTTCAGGTGGACTCCTGCTTAATATTGCTGGAAAAGTATTCCCTTGTTCTCCAGGTGGGCTCCTGCTTGTTGAATTTGAAAAATATTCCCTTTGTTCTTGAAGTGGGCTCCTGCTTGTGATGCTTTTTAAAAATGTATTCCCTTGTTCTGCAGGTGGGCTCCTGCTTACGACAAAACAAACAACCAAGGAAAATTTTCTACCCCAGTATGGTGACTGGGCATATTGTGTTATCAGATATAAAAATTTAAAGCTAGAATTTGAATTGTACTTCCCTTGTTTTCCAGGTGGGCGCCTGCTTGCTAAGACTTAAAATGTATTCCCTTGTTTTCCAGGTGAACGCCTGATTACTGATACTTGAAATGTATTCCCTTGTTCTTCCAGGTGGGCGCCTGCTTGCTGATTTTGAAAGGTATTCCCTTGTTTTTCAGGTGGGCGCCTGCTTACTAAATTTTTAAATGTATTCCCTTGTTTTACAGTTGGGCGCCTGCTTTCTGAACTTAAAATGTATTCCCTTATTTTCCAGGAGGGCGCCCGCTTACTAAACGTAAAATGTATTCCCTTATTTTACAGGTGGGCGCCTTCTTTCTTCAACTTTGAAATGTATTCCCTTGTTTTCCAGGTGGGTGCCTGATTACTAAACTTAAAATGTATTCCCTTGTTCTACAGGTGGGCGCCTGATTACTAAACATAAAATGTATTCCCTCGTTCTACAGGTGGGCGCCTGCTTACTAAACTTAAAATGTATTCCCTTATTCTACAGGTGGGCGCCTGCTTACTAAACTTTAAATGTATTCCCTTGTTCTACACGTGGGCGCCTGCTTACTAAACTTAAAATGTATTCCCTTATTCTACAGGTGGGTGCCTACTTACTAAACTTAAAATGTATTCCCTTATTCTACAGGTGGGCGCCTGCTTACTAAACTTAAAATGTATTTCCTTATTCTACAGGTGGGCGCCTGCTTACTTCAACGAATCCAAGCTACCTCTTCTAAAGGTGTTACTTCCAAATATCTTAAACTATTTCCCATTATCCAGGAGGGTCCTGACAACTTCTATTACCACTTCTACTATATCTTATTATCTAGACAAATCGTTAAACTACGTCCCATTCTCCAGGAGGGTCCTGACAACTTCTATTACGATTTTCACTATATCTTGTTATTCATACTGTCTTAAAACTACGCCCCATTATCCAGGAGGATCCTGACAACTTCTACAATTTCTACCATATCCTGTTCTTAAAACTACGTCGCATTATTCAGAAGGGTCCTGACAACTTTCTATTACAATTTTTTCTTATCTTGTTTTTAAAACTACGTCCCATTATTCAGGAGGGTCCTGACAACTTCTACAATTTCTACCATATCCTATTCTTAAAACTACGTCCTATTATTCAGGAGGGTCCTGATAACTTTCTATTATAATTTTTACTTATCTTGTTTTTAAAACTACGTCCCATTATTCAGGAGGGTCCTGACTATTTCTCCTACATTATATCTACTAAAGGTACAACTTTCACTATATCTAACCTTAAAACTACGTCCCATTATCCAGGAGGGTCCTGAAAACTATTATGACTTTCACTTTATCTTGTTATTTACACTAACTTTAAGACTACGTCCCATTATACAAGAGGGTCCTGAAACTCTTAAGTAAATTTTGAAACGAACTCGTATTCCTTTTTATACCAAATTATGTTTCCATGATTGTTTTGACATTTAAACTAAGCCCCATTTTTCAGGAGGGTCCTAAGAATTCCCAGTCATACCTGTTTGGGTGCCGCCTTTCTTTACGGAGAATTTCTCCGAAACTTCTGCCCCTGTTTCAATCAAAGCAAATCTTGTCAGTTTTAAATGTGGTGGTTGGTTTGTGGCCTTGAACTTTGATGACGATTGTTCTTTCACTTTCCCTGGGAACTGATTTCCACTTGAATGCCTTGCCTGTCTACCAAATATCCATTTTTCCCGCCATCCTTGTCACATAAAATACTTCTTCTCTGTTCAAACCCGTATCCCTTAAAACTTGACAATTACTAATTCCTTGTGTTCATGAATCTCAAAATACGATAATTGCCATTCCCCTCAAAGTGTATGTTGTTCTTTCTTGACGGATCCCACTAACTCCGATCTTGAAATCTATTGTTCCTTCACTAATTTCATTTGAAAACCTTAGTCGTTTCTTGACTGACCCCTTCCTTTGTCAGAATATATACTTCCTCTCCGTTAGAACCCCATACTTCTATTTATTGTATTGTTCTCGAATTGATACTTGCCAACCTTTGTGTCTCCCATGAACCCCAAAGCATTTTTAATTGTTACCAACTTCATTGCACATGTTGCTCTTTTTGGTTTAAACCACCGGCCTTGCCCTTGAAGTCTATTGCTCCATCGCTAGCCATGATAACTCTGATTTCTTTTTGGAAAAATTTTGATTGTCATTGGTATACCACTCTTTGTCGATCATATCCCGAGAAATTCTTTGATCTGTTCACCCTCCAACTTCATCTGTTGTGTTGTTCGCATATCGAGCCTTTATATTTCGAGCATATTGACGGCTGGCCTCTCAATCATATCTGACATTTTTACTGACTTATGACAATTTGATGTGTTGGCCAAATCCCATCTCGTGCAATTGGAAAGCTTGGTGGCAAATTTTGAAGTCATTTCTTTACTTGTTATGACCCGACAGACTCAAGAAGAGGGAAAGACAAGGTGGGAAGAATAGAGTAAAAGAAAAATGGGGAGAGATGATTCCTAACAATAAACCTACAGAAGAACGACCCATCGGATGTGAATACCGACTCTAGCGACCTTGACATGCACTTTCAGCCTTTTCTGTATAGCAAATCTGATGTTCAACTCTTGTTGAAATTTTTGCCGTGAAACTGCTCTTCAATATTTCCTTGGCCTGATCTGGTTCATAATCTTTCGTGGACTTGTAGTGCCCATAGGGTTTTCACCATCAAGCCTCTCTCATTTTGATTTTCTCTCGACTCACTGTCGCCTTACGGTGCCCGTGTGGGTTTTCACCAATAAGACTCTCTCATTTTGATTTCTCTCATCTTGGGGTCCCGTGGTGGTCCTCATCATCATGACTCTCTAATTCTTCATTTTCCTAAGGTGTTGCCCCTGATGTGATTCACCTTAGCTCGCTTGACTCAGCATTTCTTGAAGACTGATCGTAAGGTCTTTCTTTGGACCGTAATGTGGATTTTGGATGGGTTTAGAAAGAAGGGTATAGAGGCTCAAAATATTTCAACGTGAGTTCAAAAATTACAACTTTCGGAATCATACTTTCTTGCAATAAACATAAGTTCTGCCCCAGTTTCCTTCTTAGGGATTCTTGGATTTTTCTTCTGTTGTGACCGAACCTCAATGAGGCTGCCTACGTACCCTTTCGGGATCAAGTCAAACGTAGTTCAGGCAACTTCATTTGTTGTTGCGATGTTTTCCTCCCTTTCATTCTTCTTTTCTTTTCATCTTCTTTTCTTTTTTCTTTTCTTTTCTTCTTTTTCTTTTCTTTTCTTTTTCTTCTTGTTTTCTCTTCTCTTTTCTTTTCTTTTCTTCTTTTACTTTTCTTTTCTTTTTCTTCCCTTTCTTTTCTTTTCTTCTTTTTCTTTTCTTTTCTTTTCCTTCTTGTTTCTCCACTTACTTCCCCATCCCAATCCTTGAGTTCTGTTGTTGATTCCGAAAGAGGAATACAAAAGAAAATCTAATAAGGCTCAAAGGGATAACAAAGGATAATGGATAGCAGAATAAAATGCCTTCGTCATTCCAATCTTCGACATATACCAAGTACAAACTACACAGTTAAACACCTTTTGATTGATTCACATATTTGTCTTCTGTATTTGCTGATTCCTAACATCATTGGACGACAATCTCGGTACCACAAATGGTTCCCTTTAGACTTGGGGCATTCTTGCCTTTGGCTTTAAACCGGTGAGGCATGATGCATTTCCACAGTATTTCTTTATATTCTATTTTCCTCAATTTCACTTAATTCAGGCTTCAAAGTATTCCAATATGCTTTTATTTCTTCCGAGTTCCCTTATATCTTCAACATTGTTTCATTGCTAACTAACTTTTTAACCAGGCCAAAAATTATATGCATGTCATGTCACTAAAATCCGTGTGAAAAGAATTGTATAATGATTAGAAATGGAGTGACTAAAAATGTCGGGAAACAGAGAATTGTATTAGACTGATGGGTTGAAACAAAAAGGAACAGACTAGACTAGAATTACAAACTTAGACGGCACTAAAACAAGCTATTATTACTTAAACAAAACAAAGCGGAATGATAAAGGGTTTGACTCCCAAGACAATGTCTGGATTACAACCCTGAGATAACTCGAACGACAGAAATGACACTCAAAATAAACTACCAAAACTCCACTCTGGGTGACTGAGAGATGGAGCGCCTTCCCAATTGTCACAATCGGCATCTTAGCCACTGAGTTTCACATCAATGTTACCAAGACTATTGTTGACTTTGATCAACAGATTCCCAAGATAAATCACAGGCTCCTTGCCCTTGTTACTGACCACAATTACCCCTTCTCGGATCATTCTTTCTATTTTCCTTTTCAAAGAATGACAATCTACAACGCTATGCCCCTGGACATTAGAGTGATACATGCATCGAACAGTAGCATCAAAGCCTTTTGCCTTTGGGTTTGGAGTATATCCGAGGAGTGGCTTAATCAGGCCAACTCATTTTAACTTTTCAAACAAGCTCGTGTAGGATTCACCAATGGGCGTAAAATTATTCTTTTGCCTTTATTTCTCTCCATGCCTCATTTTTCCAGTATTGTTGAGTGCTTGAAAGTGCTGTACACGAGAACTTATGGCTATTGGTGCCTGCCTCTGGGAGTGACTTGGTAGTGGGGCCAATGGCCGGGTGTTTTCTGGTAGATAGGGTGGCCTCTATGGAATTTGGGGACGTTCACGGGGTCGGTATTGTGGTTGGGAACGTTTAGCAAGAATGACCATCGGACGTTGTTGTTTACGGAGGCTATGACCTGATGATTGGATAAAAGATCGGGTGTTGTTTGTGGGATTAGTTTGGGGTTGGTTTTGAGTTTGAACAGGTTTGGCAAGAACAATTATTGGACCTTGTTGTGGATGGGACTCAGCAACATCTTTTCTATCCATGGCATGATCATCTCGAGCAACCTGTTCGTTCCACTTGAGCCATAAATCCTTAAAGCTCTCCTTGGGTTTCTTTTCATTCTGAGATAGGGAGGAACAATCTGGAACAATGTCTTTATTGTACTGAAACTGTTGCACAAAATCTTGAGCCATGTCACCTAATGTAGGCCATTTGCCAACATCGTGACGATTATACTACTGTAAAGCTGTCCCAGTCAAGCTCTTACTAAAGTATGCCATCAATAGATCATCTTTATCCCGGACATCTCTCGTTTCATCACAATAGACCCTCAGGTGAATTACCGGATCTCCAATCCCATCGTACATGTTAAAATTCGGCACTTCGAACCCCAAAGGCAGGCGAATGTCGGAGAACACGAAAGTTTCTTTGTGAGACATGTTACCCAAGTCTTCCATTCCTTGCATGTTCTTTAAGGATAGTTCTTTTGGCTTTATGACTATTTCGTCTTGCCCTACTTTTCCTATGACCTTTTCACTTACATTATGAAACTCATCCCGAGGGTTCTTCCCATATCCATTATCCGGGGTAGTGGATACGACATGAGACATTGGTGGTGGATGAGGTGGTGCCTTTCCAGTTATCCAGGCTTGATACATTTCTGCCATGTGTTGTCTCAACATCCTCACCTCTTCACTTAACCCATTATCCCGTTCATCCACCTGTTGCCGGGTACCGGTACCGACCACATCAATTCTATTATTGTTTGCCATCGCCTTTTGTTGTCGAGAAGAATTACCACTTTGAAAACCACAAACCAACCACCTTCTTGGAATAACAACATGAAACCACCATGTTAGCGTTAAGGCATCGATTTTTCTTTTCTTTCATTGTTTTCTGCTATTTTCTTTTCTTTTTGCCTTTATATGGCTTTTTCCTTCTTTTTCCTTTCTCTTTTTTTTATGGTCGAATCCTATGTGGTTTGCCTACGTATCATGACCCCGCATGAGTCAGACCGAGCGTAGTTCTTGCAAATTAATGCAAAAATAAAGAGATATTTATTTTGATTTTCAAATTCGTTTTCTTTGAAGGAAAATCATAGAGGCCGACTCCAACTACAAACTCGATGATTAACACTAGATCCAGAGAACATAAAAACTTCATATCTTGTGGCTCGTGGGGCATCATTCGGCATCGCCATAGATTTCCACAAGACTAAGAATATTTCAATGTCGACTGAGACTATTTTTTTTAACAACCAGTGGCAATGTAATGACTTATTCTAACAAAGTGGCTATTTTTTGCAAAATTTTGTTTAAGAAAATAAACTCAAAAAATTTCTCATCCTGGGACCCATGGGGCATCACTCAGCATCACCACAAGCCAACGCAAGACTGGGAAAGTTTTAATGCCAATTGTAGCTATTTTAACAAAAATCGGCCATGTAATGGCTTATTTAACAAAATGGTCATTTTTTGTAAAGTTGATAGATGACCCCAACTTGATTTTGCGGATACGGCCTTTCAACATTTTCGCAAGGGATATTTAGAGGTTGTGCCCGTAAACTATTTAAAATGACTCAAAGTGGCTATTCTTGCAGAAATGGCCTTCCGACTTCCTTTTGAGGGACATTCGGCTTATTTTAAACAAGAATAGCGTCACCTGACTTATTTATAATGAAATTAAATTTTTGACATTTTTTGGCTATTTTCGCAAAAAGGTGTGGTTGGACTCGTCAAGGGTTGCCTACGTATCTCACACGTGGTGAGAATCAAATCAGCGTAGTTCGGGCAAACTATTTTTAAACCAACCATTTTTTCATTTGAATATCCAAACTATTTTTTTGAAGACAAAATTTTCTATTTTTATTGGCAAACCCAACTATATTTTTTTTAATTTTGAAAACAAAACAAACTAACGATTTTTATTTATTTTCAATAACCCAAAAACAAATTACTAAAAATCAACAATCTTTCTATTTTTAAATCCCTTCACAAAAATTTCGGCAGAGTTTCGCCAGTATTTGAGTATCGATTTTTCTGAAAATTAAACAATTATTATTTCTCTTTTTCACAAGAATTTTCTTTTTCTCTTCCTCTCTTTTTTTTTTAACCGGTCAGCATGATGGTCCGAGACAAATAAATGCAACACATAATCATGATGGTATTTTCATATTTGGTTACCTGTCCTAGACGGACACAACCCCTGTATTGAGTCCCCTAAGTCATACGTGATGCAAATAAACATCCCTATTCTAAGTTCAACACCTGGTTATATGTTCTAGACTGTGTACCCGAGCGGACAACTCGAGTCGAGGAGGGGGCTACGTACCGGGAACCAAAAGGCCATCCGGCTTAGTAAATTGTCCGGCCTCTTTCTTATTCAAAGGTATTGACACTAGCAGAATAGGGAGTTTTAACTAGTAAGGACATCCCCAGAGATAAGAAAAGAAGGGTTTTCGGCACAGTTTATATACAGTTCAAATAATATCAAAGCGGTAAATATTTAGCACATTAATCATGAACATATAAGGAAATCAAAAATAAACAAATACAACAATTATTCTGAGCTCGAATTCTTAAACCCTGAACCGAAGTTCTAGGTTTCTTGTCCCCAACAGAGTCGCCAGAGCTGTCACACCTCCTTTTTGCAAGCGAAAGTTTTAATACACCCCGTAAAGGGTGTAATAAAGGAGTTTTTCCAATTAAAGGACAGCTGGAACGGGATTATTTATTTATTTATTTATTAAGATTCGCCACTTGGGAAATTAATGGTGTCCCAAGTCACCGTTTGAATCCCGAACCGAGGAAATATGACTCTGTTAACAGTCCGCGAACTAGAAATTCGGATAAGGAATTCTGTTAACCCGGGAGAAGGTGTTAGGCATTCCCGAATTCCGTGGTTCTAGCACGGTCGCTCAACTGTTGTATTTGATTTTATCTGATTCCCATATATATTCTATTTTATGTGCTTTTATTAATAATCTTCTTTTATTGTTAAATTTTTTACAATAATTGCAATGTCGTGAAAATGTATCTCGAACCACGCCGTACCAGTACGCCCGTGGCTTTTAACACATTTCGACTTCGTTAAGATTTGGATTTGGGTCACATAAATGTGCACCCGTATTTAGGAAAGTAATATTATTATTGGTCACGTCTAAAGCGGCTAACGTATTGTTATCTTTTGGGAAGACCGTGAAATTCGCTAAAGGGCCTATCCCGAATACTAAGTATTTTAGTAAGTAATTAATGAGGGCTCCGCAATTATGTATTTGATTTGGCGAGGCTCGTCTCATTTTATTTGTTAAAGCCAACCTAGCGCAACTATATTTTCTAATTTTTGTTTCCACTAAAAAAGAAAAGAAAAGGATCTCAATTAATTCACATTAAAATCCGTAGCTTAAGTTCAATTCCGGGTCTAAACAAAAGGGATAACCCTTTACCTTGAACCTGCTACCTAACCCGAACCCGAATTTATTACTAAATCGAATTTTTTGCTTTTGTTCGGCAAGACTAGGATTGACAAATAACCACAAGTCTAGGCCTTTTACAGGTGATCCAAACAATAAGGGGAATTTGTGTTCAATTGGGCCTGTCAATGGCACAACTGGGCCCATATGAGTGGATAGTTTCTCAAAGTTTGATTTTAGCTTTAACATGTTAACAACATACAACAATCATACTACAACCACCACTGGACTCGCCCTGTGGACTCATACGTTAAGTCAAAACAATTCACCAAATTTTCAATGTTTCAACTAACTTTAAGTCTAAATTTCACGTTTAAATCTGGATTCATATATATACCTTTAATAGAGCAATCTACTTCTTTAGATAACAGCCTGTTTAAGCAATCCAAAAGTTAAGCTGATAATTGTTGAACTTACTGTATCGATACTATATAGCCTTACCAATACAATTTCACAAAACAGTTTCAAAATGTCTATAGCTAATTTTGTTCGTAAAAAAAAAACAGAACCTTCATTATAGTTAATACAGTACTATTACTTAAGATTAAGCAAATGTCCGATTATCTATTACAAATTATAAATCAGTTATCCAGACAACATTACAAATAGAGCATCAGTGCATATGAATTATCTAATACATTCCTCCATAGGAAGCACTCATACATATGGCCTTCATTATCACAGTACTTGAAAAGGCTTTAAAAGTGTACCTGGAAATCGATAAACAAATAGAGGACGAGGAGATCAGTAGCAGATATTAACAGCGCCAATCACAAGTAACAACAACAGTAATCAGGATCATTTTCGAGCCAAATTGAACTCAGAAACCCAGGAACTCCTCACATTAGCACATCACAGAGTTACAACACCTCACAAATATCCTAAAAGTGCTCGAAACTGAAGCAAAACACCTCAGAGCTTTCCACAACTAAAATAACTAGGAAATCCACTTGACAACAATTGATTCATAGAGATCAACCAACAAAACTTGCAATTAGATTTGAGAAATGAGATATAACAATACTGTTTTTGAATTTGCTATTGGATGCTTGTATTTGCTCTGAATTTCAGCAAAACTAAGATCTAACAAAGGAATTTTCAGCTTGATTTCAGAAGCTGTCCACTGAGACAGTGTTTTTTTTTTCTTTGGATTTTCTATTACAGTTGGATTTTTTTTTGGAAGTTTTCCAAATCTGGAAGAGGAAGTTATGATCTGCAATTTTTGATTTTTGGATCTGAAGTTTGGGAGATATTTTTGGGGAATTTTGAAGTGCCCAAAACTTATGAATTAACACATATCAATGCCTATTTATAGAACTAGAATTGGAGGGAATTTAAAATCTCAGATTTTATCTATTAGTCCCTCTATTTTCTTTTTAAACCTCTAATTTCTAATTTGTTATTCAATTGACTACAACTATTTATTAAGAATTATGTTAATACCCCAATCTAGAATCTTCTATTTCCTTAAAATTCCTGTTGTACCCCTACTTCCTTTTTACATTTACCATTTTGAGTGATCCTGCCATTTTTCTATGCCCAAAGTGCCCCTTAAGTTCCCTGAAATTACTACCAGCCTATTTAAAATTCCAACAATTCCCTCACTTTATACTTAGAATTACCAATATTATCTTAAACCAATCCCAACCCTTTTACCCTAATGTTCATCAGCTATAACCAAACAACCTATATGATAGCTTGCAATTAATCCATATCGAGTCCCGAATCCATGTTTATATGAACAGAACCCAAATTAAACAACTAAACCAACAATTAAGTAAACTACAAAACAGAACATGGTGATAATATTAACAAACTAAAATGTATCAACAAATAAGCAACTAAATTGTACTAAATCACTATTATCAAACCCTAATTATTTAATTACTCATTAGAGAAATAAAATGCTAAATCGAATTTAAACTAAACTAATCAAACCTAAACTTAGTAAGACTAATTTTAACTAATACAACTAGACAAGATCAAAGACAATTAAATTCTATTGAATCATTAAGAAAACAATTAAGCCTAGCCGGACTGAAATATTCGATACTCTTGATCAAAAATCATGGACATATGTGTATATTTAACAAACTCACCGACCGAAAGACCTGATTGGTAAAAAATGAAAAGAACAGCAATTAAAAAGAATGAGGAACAGCCGAGCTTACAAATTGTCTTGGAGGTGTTCAAATCCCAGACTTCAATGTTGTTTAATTGTCTATGGACTTGAAATCCTTGTGAGGAAGATGTACAGGCATTGAGTCCTTAGTTTGGGACAAGTTGGGCGATTAGGGTTCTTGGTCAGAAATCTTAAATCCAATTTTGAAAGATTCCAGTGAGATTTGATGGCCAATAGTCTCGGATTTAGGTTAAAGGAAGTCAGGAGGGTCATGGGTGTAAGTTTGGAATTATTTGGAAGAGGTGGTGTTGTGACTGGAGTTTTTTCAAGGCTATATTTGAAGGTTTTGGCTATGGTTTGAGGGAAATCATCTATGTATGCGGAAAGAGGGTGAAAAGGGGGGTTTAGGGTGCTAATCCGGTGATGTTTGGGGATGTTCGCAACTCCCGCCGGTGAAGACTCCGGCGAAGTCGGCGGTGGTGGAGGAGTGAACGAGGAAGGACATGAAATATATTTTTAGGGTTTAGACAAATTCCATTTTGTTTTTATGAAAGATTACTAAATTCTATGGACCGTTGGATCAAGAGAATGAATGGTCAAGATTGACTGACGCCTATACGACGTCGTTTTAGGTTCATGATTTTTGGATCGGATGGGGTTGGTTTGGGCTGGCGGATTGGGGGGTATTTGGGCCGAAATTTTGGGCTGAAAAACTTATAGACTTTTTGTATTGTTATTTTTTCACCTTTTGTATTTTATTTATTTTTACTTTGCATATTATTTTTCTGATTTTGTAAAACTAAAACCAAACCTAATTAAACTATTTAACTCCTAAAATTACTTAATATCACTAT
>MU715180.1:0-13051 GCA_026770625.1 Nicotiana glauca
TTTCCTAAACTCGGGTATACATTTATGTAACCCAAAATCCAAATCTCAACGAAGTTGAAATGCGTTAAAGGCCACCGGTGTACTGGTACGAGGTGACCCGAAATACATTTTCATAACGTTGTAAGTCTTTGTTAAAAATAATAATAATATTGAAAGAGGTTAAAAGTTAAAATTCGCACATAAGTTAAAACATATAAAAATCAGATAATTAAGCCGAATATAACAGTTGAGCGACCGTGCTAGAACCACGGAACTCGGGAATGCCTAACACCTTCTCCCGNGGAAAAAACTCCCTTCCACCATGCCCTTCGCGGGGTGCGGTAGAGCCGAAAGGAGGTGTGACAGTACCTTTTAAAGCACATTATAACTCGCAAATTCAAGGCAACATATTATTATTTTCTCTGCTATTTTATATTTCCTGTTCATTATCAATGATCGTAGTACGCTTGGATCGAGGTCTATTATTTCACTGAGGCTGGAACTATCTCACTTGTGTGGCTTGAATTATTTTTGTCTTTCTTTATTTTTTATTTATTTCACAATTGCTTTGTGTCAAATTGAACAACATATCCTTAAAACCACTAACAAATTTAATTGTTATTCGATTTTAAGGGTAAACTTTTTGGCGCCTACCATGGGGCTAAGGATAATAGTGGATATTGGATACAAACTTCTATAACACACCCTATTTTACACTTGTTCTTTGAAGTTCTTTGATTTCAGGCCAAAATCTAACATGTCGAATTCCCAGTCGCCCCTCTGAACGTAGATGCCAAATCTAGCCACCGTGTAAAAATGAAAACATGGCACCCGAAAATGAGGAGCCCCCATCCTATCTCGGCAGAGTCCCGACCACAGACCTGATCGAAGTTATCTCACATGTAGCCCTCAATAAGAATGTGCCCATCGATCCTGAGAACAACATCCGCAGAGATATTATGATTGGTTCCACAAAGCACGCATGGTGATGAAGATGATTGGAACAACTTGTGGGTAATCTTTGAAATGTTACAGGCTCAATAAGCAGTGATAGCCCAACTCCAGAACCAGAGTTGTACGCCGAGTAGGATTGAGTCCGATCCATACCTGGATATCATCCACATAAATGAATCAACTATGGAGAGGCTGAATGAAAAGGAGTCGAGGACCAACCCTGGGATTATGAAGATGCTCGATGAAATAAAGAAACAAATAGAATCGGGGAAGAAGAAAACCGAAACAAATGACAAGAAAGTGAAAACTACAATTTCAGGGTTGATCAAATCCCAAGAGCACCACTAATATTCAAGGGCCTAGACTCCAAGAAGTTTTTTCAGAAACCTTTTCCTCCAAATGCCGCTTCGAAGTAGATTCCTAAGAAGTTCCGCATGCCTGAGATTCCATGGACGATTGATCCAAACGAGCACGTGACTTCCTACACATGTGCCATCAAAGGGAACGATTTTGATGATGATGAGATCGAGTTTGTCCTAATGAAAAAGTTTAGGGAAACACTCTTCAAGGGAGGATTGATATGGTACCATAACCTACCTCCTAATTCTATTGACGCATTTGCTATGCTTGCAGATTGCTTCATAAATCACGTGCCGGAGCTATTAAGGATGAGACCAGGAAGTCAGACCTCTTCAAAGTAAACAGATGGATAATGAAATGCTCAGAGAGTTTGTGTCCCGATTACAAATGGAAATGATGGACTTATCACCAGTTGCAAACGATTGGTATGTTCAAGCTTTAACCTAGGGACTCAATGTTTGAAGCTTGATGGCTTCACAGTAGTTGAAACAAAATCTGATAGAATATCTGGCTGTTACTTGGACCGACATGCATAATCGGTATCAACAAAAAATTAGAGTTGAAGATGAACAACTTGGAGCTCCTTTGGGATATATTTAACCCATCATATTCTCCGATAGAGCCAAAAGAGACATTGATCGTGAATGGAGATCAATCAGGAATCGTTATCAACCATACAATGGGGATCAAAGAGGGAACGGATCCGGGAAAACCCGATAAGAAGTGAAAGGAGAAGTGATTGAGGTTAAATAATTTGAGGAATAATGAGCAATAACGGTTTCGACAAACCTATCGAGATCTTACAATCCGATCCAACCCAAAGCTATCCTAACTAGATGTGAAAATACCACCACTCTCATAGCCATATAATAGAGGATTGCCGATAGTTTATAGAAGAAGTAGCCTGGTTATTTAACAAGGGGCACCGTCGAGTATTCCTGAGCGATAGAGCCAAGAATCATTTTAGAAATAGGGATTCTAATAAATAGACGGAATGAGAAGAACCTCAACACGTCATTAACATGATCATCGGTGGGGTCGATGTCCTTCAAGGGCTGATGTTGAAGTGCACCAAAGTATCCATCACGAGGGAAAAATGAACTCGAGATTACATACTAGAAGGAACCTTTTCTTTCAATGATGAGGACATAGAAGGGATCGTGTAGCCCCATAATGATGCATTGGTAATATCTGTACTCATAAATAAATCTTGAGTTAAGCATGTGTTAATTGATCCAGTTGCTCAGCCAACATCATGCGATCAAGGGTCGTAGCGCAACTCAATCTACAAGATAAAATCGTGTCTGCAGTCCGAATACTAAATAGATTCAACATGGCATGGGAAACCACTAATGGGGGATAACATTGCTAGTGAATGCCATCAGGACCTTCCAGAAGGCAAAGTTTTATGTGATCGTAAGAGACATAAGGTACAATGCTCTGTTAGGGAGGCCATGGATCCTCAACATTC
Source organism: Nicotiana glauca (assembly GCA_026770625.1). Classification (NCBI taxonomy): domain Eukaryota; kingdom Viridiplantae; phylum Streptophyta; class Magnoliopsida; order Solanales; family Solanaceae; genus Nicotiana; species Nicotiana glauca. The sequence continues at coordinate 2,765 of MU715180.1, forward strand.
AAGAATGGTGTAAAAAGGATTTTAAGTAGCGGAACAGGTCTTAAAAACTTTCTGTCCAGGTATATACTCTTTGCGATCATGGAAAATACTTTGCGATCACAAAGCACAACTTTTCTCAACCCTAAATTTGCCCTTTGCGATCGCTGACAATGCTTCGCGATCGCGAAGAACAAGTTCCCAGCTCTTTCGGACACCCTCCAGTGTAATGGTCATAACTTTTTGTGCACCGCTCCAAATGACAAATGGTTTGCTGTTCTGAAAACTAGACAGCAAAGGCTATAATTTCATGTTTCTTATTTCCTGACTCTTTATATATTCTGAGATATAAGCTTCCAAAGTCAACCTTATGCATTAGAGATTTCTAAACCCTTCCTGGACAGCCTATAGTGTAACTACTACAAGTTTTTGTACACAACTTAAAATTCTGATTATTTACATTTCTGAAAACTAGACACAAAGAGCTACAACTTTTATTTTTGGATCATCTACAAATTCCTTATAGATTGGGAGATATAAGCTTCTTAAGTTGGATCAGTGCAGCAGAATATTTAGTCTATGCGATCGCGAAGGTTCATCCACGATCGCAAAGCACTGATATTTTTTTCACATTTTACTCATCGCGATCGCATAGAACACTACTGAAGCCAAAAACCAGCAGCTAAAAATATCTTAGAAATGGTCTGGAACCACTTCGAAACTCACCCTAGGCCCTCGGAACCTCAACCAAACATGTCCACCAATCCTAAAATATCATTCAAACTTGTTCCAACCTTCGGAAAGCTCAAAACAACATCAAAACATCGAATCACCCTCGGATTCATGCCTGAAAAATTTGCAAAACTTCCGAATTCCGAATTCGATCAAAAATTCTAACAAACCTCATCCGAATGACCTGAAATTTTGCACACACGTCAAAAATGACACACCAGGCCTACTCCAATTTCTGGAATTTTATTTCGACCCCTATATCAAAATCTCACCTATCAACCGAAAAATGCCAAAATTCCAATTTCGCCAATTCTAGCCTAAATATACTCCGGACCTCTAAAATACATTTAGATCGTGCTCCTAAATCCCAAATTACCTAACGGAGATATTTGAACCATCGGAACTCACATCCGAGCCCTCTAACCCGTAAGTCAACTTTTGGTTGACTTTTCCAACTTAAACCTTCTTAAAAGAGACTAATTGTCTCAAACCTTCTTAAAAAAACTTTTCGAACTCGATCCAACCAAGCTGAACGTATTTAAAGCCAATAATTAAGGCAAATAGAAGCAGAAATGGGGAAAACAGAGCGGTAACTCATGAGACAACCGGCCGTGTCGTCACATCCATAATATGAAGAAAAAAAATTGTATTGGCATCACCATCATTTAGCCAATTGCTCCTATAACTTAACTTCCATAAATCATGTTCCATATGAAGAATATTGTTGTATTCTAATTGGAGGGTGGACTTAAGGTTTTGAAGGAAGTGACTACTTTGGTATTGAGGGGAAGATTGAATTTCATTTAGTCTAGCTAGGATTTGCCTCTCTTTTTTTAAAAGATAACCCCAAATGTATCATTTTTCCAATTTATAACCTCCTTAATAAAAAGATTTTGGGCATCAAAAAAGATTTTTCCTAACCAACATTGTTTGACAATATTAATGAAATCGAGATGCCTACACCAAATAGTTTCTGATCGAATAGGCTGATTTCTACTATTCCCATTCCTAGGGTTTAGGTTAATTAGCATAGGATTATGATCGTAATGTATTTCTTGAAGATGAATGACCACGGCCTTAGGGTATAGGTCAATCCAATCTTTATTGACAAAGATCCTATCTAGCCGTTCCATAATTAATCCCTTAGATTTTTTCTATGGCTAGACCATGTATATTTACAACCCTTGTAGCCTAAATCTAAAAGATTACAATGATTAATACTATTCCAAAATGCTTTAATACGTCTACTCTTATTGTGTTACCTCTAAGCTTATCACTTGAAGTAAGAACATCATTGAAGTCACCCCCTGTAGCTAAGGACCCTTAACATTATTGCTAATTTTTTCTATGTTATTCCACATTTCCATACATTTATAAATCTTGGTACTAGCATAAATAGAAGAAAAAAGCCAAGTAGTTTTTAAGGAAAGTACCTCAATCGTGGCATGTATCTCTTGATTGTTCCTAACTGACCTTCACTAGGAACTTCAATCATTTGTGAAAACTCAAAATCACTTAGAAGTGACATATAACTCTCCATTCTAGTTTCTAGTATAGTAACCATGCAAGGTCTGTAGGTTTCTAACATTTTCTGAAATTTGACCCTAAAATTCTCATTGTTACCACCCCGTATGTTCCAGATTATAATATTGGTAGGCCTATACATGTTGACATGGTTGGTTGATGTCCCATTTTCCATCTGGGTTTGAGGAATTGGATTCCTCCTTAATGATGGAACTAAGATCATTACATGATTTCCCACTGTTGGATGAGGAGGACTCACATCCATTGAAAATCTATATAGTGTTATTGGGCAGCTGAGTACATATCTTTTCTCTCTTTGGTCCTTGAAGAGGCATACTTTTACATCGTTGATTCTTGAAAACTCTAGGAATGTTCCTGATCCCAGTAGAATTACTTCTTCCTCCTCCTCCATTTCTATGTTTTCTGGTTCTAGTGTATTGGGAGGGACCTGATCCTGGGGGATCATTTGAGAGATCTGAGATGGTTCATGGGGATCCTGTAGAGGTAGAGGTAATTCATGTTATGGAGGTTATTCATGGGGTGGTAGCTACATGTAGGGGTTTTTTTGTGGGGCTACAGTGTCGAATAGAGTCGTCTAGGGGATGAAAATGCGATTCATGTTGTTGATCTCCCCTGGAGGGAAGAAGGGAAGATCGACTGGAACTTGTTAAGATTGGATAGGATAGAAGTGAGGTGGTAGACTCCAATGAGTTCTCATGGCTTGAGCCTAATGGGGCTAGTGGGTGGAAGGTGTTTTTATCCACACGTGATTGAAATAGTTGTTCATAGCCATGTCCATCCCCTCCGAAACTAGTTGTGCTAGGAAGTGAGAGTTTTGGAGCACAATAATCATTTCCTATCCATTGAGGACCATGCTGAATGTTATTTCATGGTCCATGAGGGCTTGTTCCACCCATGAATGAGGTTGGTTATCTTGTGGTAGTAGTGGTTGGATGAACAATACTTGATTTCCCACCTCTTTATTTTGTGGAAATGGTGGGTTGGACATATTTAGGGCTCGTTGGTACCTTTGTATTTGTACTAAATGATATCTTCATCTCTGGGTTATTATGATTCTTGGCATTGTCAAGAGGAGGGGTAGGATTTATATGAATGCTAGAAAGGGGAGTGATCTAGTTTTTGCAGTAAGTAGCCAAGTTAGACAGACTTGCATCGTTGATATCTACAAAGATATCTTTTAGGTTTCTTGGAGCAATGGTAGTAGAAAGATTTGGTTTGGATTTGTTTAAGAAAACGTGGTAGGTTTCATATGCCATTTAGGGCTGGGAAGGTAATTCTTTGGCCATGTGGTTTGATAGTAAAAGTGGAGAATTACTCTTCACGCAATAAGATAATTCTCCATTAGTGATGGGTTGGGTAGTATTAGTAGTTTTGGCATAGTTTGTGTGTGAAATACGATTGGATTTAGATGGTGTTAGGGTCATTAGTCATAGGGGTGTAATTATTAGGATGCATGTGGTTTAATTGGTTTGTTTTAGAGTTTTCCAAATGGAAGTCCATTAGCTCATTGACTGCCACATCAATGGCCATGCAAGAAGTGTCGATACTTCCTAGGCTTTTTATGTTTGCATTGGTGTTATTTGGCGGATTGTCCAATTATTCAAAGAATTAATTGTGCCAATGTTATTATCACTTTGACAAGACTTTTCAGAATATAAAAAAGGAGTAACAATTTTTCCATTAAGATTAATATGTTGTATAAGGGGGAGGGAAGACTTACCTGGGGTGGGCAATAATGGAACCATTGTCTTACCATTGTTGTTTTGCTGTATTTTTGGCTTGTACACAAATTTTTTTTTCTAAGGGAAAGTAAAAGTGTGCCAGACATCCTCTTTGGGGAGTGAAGATCCTTACTGCATGCTATAATTTGAAGTCTCTGATGCCTTGGATTGGCTAGTGACATTATCTCCTTCTGGAATGGAAGAGTTGCTCCTTTGCTTTGTATAGTTGCATGAGGCCATTGAATGCCCTAATATATCACAATTATTGCATAGAAAATTGACCCCTTCATAGTGAATTTCTTGTTTATGTTGTCCAATATAAATGAACAATATAAGAGGGACCTCCAATGGAAGTTCAATACATAGCCTAGCATAACGACCACTTAGAGTGAAAGAGGTGCATGCATCAATTTTTACAAGTTTAGCAATCTTGTTGCCAACCTTTGTGAGTACTTGATCATCATAAAATTTTGTTGGCAATTGTGGTAGATAAATCCAAATAGTAGCTAGTGAAATCATAGCTTTTGAGGCAATAAAATTGGGTACCCTTTTTTGAATGGATAGGAAATGGCCAAATATGAACCAAGGACCATTGTGAAGGACTTTGAGCATGCTATCTTTGTTACTAAACTTTGTAGTATAATAATCTGATCCTAGATTAATTAGTGGAAAGTTTTCCTTTAGTTTCCACAAGTCCTGAATTTTTTTTTGAGTAATTGGTGTTGGATTCTCATTCCTTGTAGCTTTATAATCATTGAGTATTTCCAGGGAGAGTAAATACATTAGAGGCCATTTGGAGATAGATGAATTAGGTGATTATCATTTGAGTGAAGGATTGTGTTTTCAAGGCCATTAGGAGGAGATGGATAAGATTGGTCGTGTGAAGAAATGATCATGTTGATCTGAACATCTTGAATTCCCTCGATTTTTTTTCGTTGAAATTAGGGTTAGAAAGGGTAGGAGTTAATGAGGAATGCATTTGATCAATGTCAGGTGGCTTAGGAGGGATTAAATTAGAGGTTTTTTTATTGTTCATGGTTAGGGATTTTAGTGAGATGGAGGAGACTCTCACTCTAGAAAAATTAGAGATTTACTTATTTTTTAATGAACTTTATAACTTCTTTTGTTTTTAATAACTTAACATACTTACATTTCACACAAGAGCACCTAATCCTTCCTCCAATAAGAAAATCATCAAGTGTTTGAGCCTTAACAATGAATTTAAAAATCCCCTCAATAAATTCATCCCTCAACCCCACACGATGAGTATGATTCCTATTATACATCCATCTATGACGCACAAATTCCGTCTACACAAATAGAAATCTGGAAATTACATATTTAAAATAATTGATTTATTTAAACTAGTTATAATATTATACTCTTTCAATATATATATATATATATATATATATATATGTGTGTGTGTGTGTGTGTGTATCATACTGCCAAAGCACTTTAATTGATATATTTTATTTTTTAAATTAATATTTTTTGAAACTCAATATCTCACATTAATCCCTACTCTAAATAATATAAGTCTTTAACTATAATAATTAAATTAGTATAGCTTCTTAAATGTTCATATAATCAAAATTAACTAATAATTTCTCAAATTTACAAATTAATCTATGTTGAAATTGAAAAAAATTAAATTTAATATCATTCTACTAATAAAACTAACAAGCAACAATCAATCTCGTACAACAAGCTTTACTGCAAAGCTTTAAACTATTATTAGTTAATATAATTAAACTCAATGAACTATAAAGTTATATCATCAATCCAATAAGACATGTAGAACTTTTATTTTATTTCTAGATTAATAACCAACAATTTTGAATTGCAGTCTTTGACTTCTTCAAATTTTAACAATCATTATTCTTCTATTCCAATATACTCATATATAGTCCTCCATCCCTTTGTGTTAATTACCGTTGGAAGTGAACGTGATATTTCCTTTTTTCTTCATTCCTATCCTTGTTTTCTCAATTACTTTATGTCAACATGTCACCTTTTTTATTTTGAAAATAAGTTAGTCAATCGCTAAAATTAGATTTAGGGTTACTTAATATATTCATGTTTAACCCAAAACTGAGTGACTATTTATGACATTGGTTTTTGGACAAACTGGACAATCTAATTTACATAATAATTGTGATAAAAGAAGTTTGCAAAACTAAATCCCTATAGGAAGAGCTGATATTCTTCTCTCTTTTTGTTTTATATTAAGTATCATTCAAAAACTAAAATCCTTAAAATTTCAATCATACCTAATTCAACTAGTTAGGATGTTCATATATAGATAATCGAATATGTAAAGATCCGACCAGTTATTTTGAGAGTATTAGAACCAATCCCCTATTTATTGCTTTCTTCATATCATTTTATGCTATGTGACTTGACGGGAGATTTTTGTTTTTGGTTTCGGAGTGTATTGGGACACTTAGTCCCTAAAACGGAAGCTTAAGTTCTAGAATTTTGATTGTAATTGGAACCGTTTGAAGATGACTCCAAAATGGAGTGTCTTTATTTCCGTTAGTTCCGTTGGGTGATTTTGGAATAAGGAACGTGTCCGGATTGTGAATTGGAGGTCTGTAGTTGAATTAGGCTAGAAATGGAGAAACTTGAATTTTTGGAAGTTTTACCGGGGGCGCTTTTGATATCGGGGCCGTGTTTTAATTCCGAAAGTTGGAGTAGATTCATAATGTGGAATATTACTTGTGGGCAAAATTTGAGGTCAATCGGATATTTTTTGATAGGTTTCGGCATCGGTTGTTGAAGTTTGAAGTTTCAAGTTTATTATGTTTGAATTGGATTGTGATTCATGTTTTAGCATTGTTTGATGTGATTCGAAGGCTCGACTAAGTTTGTATGATGCTTTAGAAATTTTTGGTATGTTTAGTTGAGGTTCCGGGGACCTCGGGTGAATTTCGGATGGTTAACGGACTAGAATTGGACTTAGTGTTATAGCTTAAGCATCAGCTATTGTTGGTGTCTAGTTTTCTTCTACGCATTCGCGTAGAGGAAATTGGATTGCTGCTTAGTTAAGCCTTCATGTTCGCAATGTATGTTCCGCATTTGTGAAGCACTGTGACCTTAGTCCTACACGTTAGCGATTGGGTCCTCGCGTTCGTGTAGAGGAAGGGGCAGATGAGTCACCGGGAAGTTGGCCTACGCGAATGCATAGAGGTGAACGTGTTCGTAAAGAAGTAGGTAGTGGAAGATCTGCGTTCGTGATAGGTTACTCACATTTGTGAAGGAAGAATTTTTGGTCAGTAATAATTTGTTCAATACGAACGCGAGGGTGAGTCCATATTTGCGAAGAAAGATTTACCTGGGCAGCAATTTACATTTCAAAAATGAGGGTTTGCCATTTTTATCAAAACTAGAGATAGAGAGCTTAGATTTGGACGAGATGTTGAGGGATTTTCAGAGGCATTGATTGGGTGATGATTCTTCACTTGTTTTTGGTTATATACCACTAATCTATCATTAAATTTATCTTATTAACTTAAGATTTGGGTTAAAAAATATGGTGAAAAAGTGGGAAAGGTTCTTCAACAAAATTTTTGGGTTTTGTTTGAGATTTTGGTATCGGATTAGAGTAATTTTTATACGAGTGAACTCGTGATTTAATGGATGTTTTTATTTTATGACTTTTACCCAATTTTAAGATGTGGTCCGGGGTCCACCTTTTGGGGGGATTTTCTAGTTTCTTGCTAAAGCCTTGATTTCATTAATTAGATTAGTTTCTTATAGTTATATTTATCGTATGTAATTTCTTTTGTATAAATTTGGGCCATTTGAAGTCAGAAAATCATGGGAAAGGCATTCTCCTTGATTGATTGAGCTTGGTTCAAGGTAAGTGGCTTGCTTAACCTTGTGAGGGAAAATCCCGCCTTAGGATTTGATATTGTTGTGATACTTCTATGATGTGTATGTGCCGTGTACGCGAGGCGACAAGTGCGTACATGGGCTAATTGTTGTAAAATCCGGTCTTTACTAAGTAGTAACCTATTACATATTAATTGAGTTATGTCAGTATGTGTAGTTATCATGCCTAATATTGCATGTCTATGTGTATTAATTGCTAATTTGAAATTTGTGCAGCATGCTTAGTTGAATTTCTATTTTTTCTTGATTTGTATCAGTCTTAAACATGTAGAGTTCTTGTTGTTAATTGTTGTTTCCATCAGTTTCGAGTTGTGTGTTTACTTTTGGGACTACTGTGGTACTTCGGTAGATCCCCCTTTGGACTGTGAAGCGATACGTCGAGAGATCCCCTTGCATATTTACTTTCGGGACTACGAGACGGTATCACGGGAGATCCGTTGTTGAGCATTTATTCTTGGTACTGCGAAACGGTATCTTGGGAGCGCCCCTGTTGTTTATCTCTATGTGTTGTGTTATTACTTTTTGTAGAATTCTCCTTGTTATATTCTCAGCCTTTTTACATTATTATATCTTCTATCTTACTCATTATATACCAGTAGGGCCTTGACTTGACCTCGTCACTATTCTACCAAGGTAGGCTTGACACTTATTTGGTACTATTCTAGTGTACTCATGCTACTTTTATGTACATGTTTTGTTTGCAGATCCAGGTACCTACTATCAGCCGTTCTATTAGTTGCGTACTTTCTGCTGCTTCGGAAACTTCAAGGTATATCTGCCAGCGTTCGCAAACTTGGAGTCCCCCTCTATCCCTGTTGTTCCTCCTTTATTTCTTATAGTTACTTATGTATAAAAACAGTTAGACAAATTCTTAGAGCTTGTGATTTACAACTACCAGGTTTTGAAAATATTGTTTATATTCGAGCGATGGTTTACTTGTACATGTCGAGCGGCATTTTATCTGTTTTATAGTCATGAATTGAATTTAGTTGTAGATTCTGTCTTTATTTTCGATTATTCTACAAATTGTTAGACTTACCTAGTAATAGATATTAGGTGTCGTCACGATATATTACGGAGGGAGATTTGGGTCATGATAGAATAAGCCTACAATTGTCATACCCCAAAACTAAGGGACACGACCGGCACTCAACCGGAGGACCCCAGTCAAGCGGACCTGGAACAGCCTTTCCTATCCCACGCGTTACCCCGTGATTTCAATACTCATTATTCAAGTGAAATAGCCATTTATAATTAAACACATTCTTACGAGATATACATAACATACATGCTTACTTTATGTGGTCCACAAGTTATACTGCCCAAATACAAAATACATAAGTACATAACCCACATTTCCTGTCTACGGAGCCTCTAGGGATACAGAAGAGTTTTATAATACTTGTCGGTAACAAGGCTCTAGCTATACCTTACACAAATATCAAAATAAGACTCCGGAAAGAAAAGCGGCTTGAGCCACGCAGGGCCCTGGGAGGAAAAGAGCTCACCAATACAGCTGACAGAAAGATGGAAGAGGTGCTACTATCAGTGGACTGGAGTACCTGCTATAGAACAACCTACAATCATAAAGAGAATGTAGCGCCCCCGGCAAAAGAGACATTAGTACATTTGAATTGTACTAGTATATATGAACAAACTTTACCCTAAATAAGATTAATCAATACATAGACAAGAAACAGTAATAGAATCAACAATCAAATGCACATGAAAGGAACAACCAAAGCCAACAAGTTTCACAATCTCTCCTTTTTCCCTTTTCAACATCATTTCATACTCAACAGTTTCATACATTTTTATTTCAATAGTGATTATGATCACTTTTTCACCCTTATTACCTCGGTCACCCATATTACCTCTACCACCCTTATCACCACAACCCATATCTTATTACTTCGTGTTGCGGCGCGCAACCCGATCCCACTGAACAATAACAATTCACACATCAACAATTCACAAAGAATTTTCATAACAATCAATAATATTTCTATCATATACAACAGCTCACATACCATTTAAGTCACAACGATAATTGCCCACGACAAGTCACATACGATATTACCACATTTGTTTCAATCTCATCAATCACAATTTCTTTCCATCATTTGTTACACAACTTTTACTACATAAACACATTCACACACACACACTTGGTTTGTTTCCATTTACTTACACAATTATATCGGGAGAGTTAACTAACAACATTCAAGGCATAATAATCATAAGGATTCACAAATATTCCACATAGGAAACACATACCAAATACTCGTACACCAAACAAGGTGACTTTACAAAGGTTAAAGTTAGCCATACATACCTCAAATTCGCCCCTTAATGACACTATAAGGATCCAATACAATTAAGCAACTTCAATATACAATACAACATTCAATAGGGA
>MU715180.1:13353-31808 GCA_026770625.1 Nicotiana glauca
AATATTAGTAATAAATCCCATAACTCATGCCATTTAGGCCTATTATCAAACATCTTGTAGGCATAGATATTTACACCTCATAACTATAGTATTGGTTCATCTAGCTATCACCATAAACTAACAATTCACTCCACCATCATTCCTAACCAATTCATACTCCTAACATCACATGTGTGATCAACCATTCACACCCAACCAACAAAATTCTATCAAATAATCACCTTTAAATCCCTACCATGATCATGTATTTAAATTGGAAATTTATGGCCTCCAATCACCATACCATGAGTTATTGTACTTAATTCATACTTATACTTCCATAATAACTCTATTTATGTAAGTCTAAGGGTAAAAGATTACCTCTTGTAGACCAAATCTTGAAAGACAACTTTGGGGTGTTCTTGAGTTTTTGATGAAATCCTATGAAATCCAATAAAAATCATGTTGTAACTAGTGATTGAGAAGTGAAATAACCATGAAAACACACTTAAAAACTCACCTTAGGTTTGCAATTGGATGCCTTGGTTGAGTTGGGGGTGTAGAGGAAGCCCTAAGCTTGAGAAATGTCTCAAATTCTCTTATTTCCTGTCCTTAGGTGTGTTTTGAAGCCTTCCACTAGCATGGTCGCGCAACTGGTCGCTCTAAAGTAGCGCGACGAAAGCAGAATACTTCGCAATATGCACGTCCACTAGCGCGATCGCACACCTGGGCACGCTAGTGACACATGCCCAGTAAAATGGTCATAACTTTCTGTATACACCTACAAATAATGAACGGATTATTGCTTTGGAAACTAGACTCAAACGGCTTTAATTTGATATTGTTGTGCATTGTAAAAGTCCTTATATAACTTGAGATATGATCATCCAAAGAAAGGTCTTGTGCGCACTCATTTACAACTTTCGTCTAATATGAAATTTTTCAACTTGGCTTAGACTTAGGCCTCTCTTTAGAACCCAATTCAATTATAATAAGACTTATACACTTATTACCATATCCAATTGATATCCATTATATGTTTTCACACTAAATAAAATAATTAGTCTACCTTGGCACCTCAAAATCTTAAATTACTTAGCAAAAATTTTCCAGGGCTTTACATTCTCCCTCGCTTAGGATCATTCGTCCTCGAATGGAAAGTGGAGTCAATCCGCAGATACTTAGCCTAAATTATCTCTTTTCTCACACATCTTTACCAATTTTGACTAACTCCCAAATTTTATAGAAATTTCGACAGAGTTTCCTTTGTAATTAGGCCTATCTACCTGTCAGAGAGCCCCCGAAACATATTTCCAAGCACCATTACACAGTTTCTGTTATCCCTAAAATTGGTATACAACTCATTAACTCAACAACTCGTACATATTCATACACTTTAAACAACTTAAACGTAGCTCATTCTCTTTACACCACAAATTTCACATGGTTCAACCAATGCCATTTACTTGCACACAACTGGATAACTTCAATGAGCCCCATACAATTTAATCACTTTAACATGCCTGAAATGCTTCAATTAATCATTATCAGTCTACACTATCATTAATCATTTACCTACCACATAAGCTTCACATCCTTGCCTGCCTATTTTGTTCTTAAGTCTTTACTTAGTATCTGCCCTGGCATTGCCAAATTAATCGCATTAGTGATAGCTTTGCCTACTTGTTTGTATTATTATCTACCTGTTTACATCTTTCTTTCAAATATTTATTTCAAATATCCCATAGTAGTTCAATTCTAGATTTGCACATTTTATTTGTGACTTTTAGTTTTAGATTATAGCCCCCTTTAGCTCTTGTATTGTATTTCTTCACCTATTTTTCTACCCTTTAGTTGTATATTATAGTTCATTTATTTTATTTGTTTTATCTCTTCACCTGTTTTTATATTCTTTAGTTGTAGATCATAGTTCTTTTTGTTGCTTTGTTTTATTTCCTCACCTATTTTCTGACATTTAGTTGTAGATTATAGTTCTTCTTAGTTACTTTATTTTATTTCTTCACCTGTTTTGCGACTTAGTGGTAGAATATATTTCGGTAATTCATTTTATTCTTATAGCTTGTTTTCGAGATAGTGCTTGTATAATGACTCATAAATTATATTGGATTTGGTGAACGATGGTAGGGTAAGGTCTTGTACTCGAGGGTATCAGCGCGGGGGGAAGAGGTGGGGGGTGTGGTGAGAGGGCTAAGGGAGCTACTAGGCTGAGAATGGTGTCTTGGGACATAGGAACTTTGACTGGACTAGCTCCTGTAACTGCACCAGCTCTTCAGGAGACCCTCACCTAGTTTCTGAGCATCTTCAGCACTCTAGCTCAGGCATGGTTGATCCCACTCGCTCCTGCCACATCTCAGGTCGGGGGAGGAGCACAAACTCCTACTGCCCGCACCCTAGAGTAGCGGGTCTAGGTCGACCAGGTTCCAGAGGTCATACCGATACAAATGATAGCCCCCGGTTCAGCCCGAGGTTAGGGCCACTGTTTTTGAGGGGGAGAAGCTCAGGATCGAGAGGTAAAAAAAGTATCAGCCTCTTACTATTAGAGGCTTGGTGTCATAGGATGCCCAAGGTTTTCTTGAGGAGGTCCACTGTATCATCGGTACTATGGGTATTGTGGAGTCTAGTGGGGTTCCTTTCACTGCGTTCCAGCTTAGGGGAGCGACCTATCGATGGTGGCGAGCATATGAGTTGAGTAATTCACCCAAAGCAGCCTCACTCAATTTGACTAAAATATCAGACATGTTCTTAAGGGAGTATGTTCCCTAGAGTCTTAGAGATATGTGACACGCAAAGTTTGAGTAGTTGTAACAGAGTTCTATGACTGTGTCAGATTATGAGGTTCGGTTCAACGATTTGGCTAGGAATGCACCAGCCTTGGTTGCTACTGTTCGAGAGTGGGTCCGTCGATTTATTACAGGTCTCAACCCCAACATCAAATTTAGCATGGACCAAAAGTTGGAGATGGAAATTGCATACCAGCAAGTAGTGGGGATTGCTAGGAGACTAGACGATATGCTGACATAAGAGACAGATGAGAGAGAGGCTAAGAGGTCTTGAGAGTCTAACACTTATAGTTGTACTTGTGCCCCAAATATAGCTCATCAGGGTAGGGGCTATGTGAGTCGCCCTGTTCATTTAGCACTTCCGGCTTCGAACGGTATTCTGGTCACTTCTAGACCTCAAGCTCCCTATTATGCACCACCATTGCCCAGTGCAACTTCTTTATGAGGTGCTTTCAGCAGTCAATCTAGCCGATATGGCTTGAGCCAGCCACAACAACCACATCCTCAAAGATCTTGTTTTTAGTATGGGGACACTCAGCATATGATGGGGGTTGTTCTAGACTTAGGAGAGGTGCACCTCCACAGACTACTCAAGATATGTGTGCTCAACCGGGTCCTCAGGCTATGGTTACTACAGCAGCTACCACTCCACCTGCACATCCAGCTCGAGGTGGACATCGGGTAGGTAAACCTCGCCCTAGAGGGGGATGTCGGGCCAAATATTATGCTCTTCCTACTCGGACGGACCGAGTTGAGTTTCTATTAGATTGGATGTTTTTGAGCCGAGTTGACTTTTAGCTTGTGTGGTTTCTCAGTTTTCTCTTTATGATCATATCAGGGAGTGTCAGTATGATGACCTCCATTTGTTTATCCTTAAGGACACGGTTCAGCACAGTGATTTCAAGGAGGTCACTATTGGAGATGATGGTTGAGGATGTAGGGCAGGCTTTGTATTCCTAATATAGATGGGTTGCGTGAGTTGATTTTCCAAGAAGCTCACAGTTCGCGATAGTCCATTCATCCAAGTGTTAGGAAGATGTATCAGGACTTGAGACACTATTATTGAAGGATAAGAATGATGAAGGACAAAGTGGAGTATGTAACTTGGTGTCTAAACTGTCAGCAGATGAAGTATTAGCATCAGTAGCTAGGTGGATTACTTCAAAAGCTAGAGATTTCGAAGTGGAAATGAGAGTGGATCACTATGGATTTTGTTGTTGGGATCCCACTGACTCAGAGGAAGTTCGATGTAGTTTGGGTGATTGTGGATAGGTTGACCTAGTTAGCTCATTTCATTCTAGTGATGACTACTTATTCTTTGGAGTAGTTGGCTCGAGTTTATATCCGCGAGATTGTCAAGCTTCCTGGCATGCCAATATCTATCATCTTTGATCGGGGTAAGCAGTTTACATCGTGGTTATGGAGGGTTGTACAGCATGAGTTAGCTAATTGGGTGGAGTTGAGCACAATATTTCACCCTCAGATAGACGGGCAGTCGGAGCGCACTATTTAGATGTTGGAGGATATGCTCTGTGCATGTGTGATGGAGTTTGGAGGTTCTTGGGATCAGTTCTTGCCACTTGCAGAGTTACCTACAACAACAACTACAAGTCGAGTATTCAGATGGCACCTTATAAGGCTTGTTTGGTAGACCGTGTCGGTCTAGAGTGGGTTGGTTCGAGTAGGGCGAGGTTAGGCTATTGGGTATAGACTTGGTTCAGGATGCTTTAGAAAATGTTAAATTGATTTAGGATTGACTTCGTACAGCCCAATCCAAACAGAAGAATTATACGGATTGAAAGGTTTGCGTTGTTGCATTCATGGTTGGGGAGCGAGTATTGATCTGGGTTTCCCCCATGAAGGGTGTTATGAGGTTCGGGAAGAAGGGAAAGTTGATCCCTAAGTATATCGGGCTTTGAGATTATTTAAAGGGTTGGAGTGGTGGCTTACAAACTTGCACTACCACTTAATCTAGTTGCAGTTCATCTAGTATTCCATGTTTTTATGCTCCGAAAGTATCAGGACGATCCTTCTTATGTGTTAGATTTTATCTCGGTCTAGTTGGACAAGGATTTGTCTTATGTTGAAGAGCTGATGGCCATTTTGGATAGGCGAGTTCAAAAGTTGAGGTCGAAGAACATTGTTTCAGTGAAGGTTCAGTAGAGAGGTCAGACAGTTGAGGAGGTGACTTGGGAGACTATGCATAATATGCGCAGGCGTTACCCTCATCTCTCAATCACTTCAAGTATGTCTCTATACCCAATCAGGGACGAGCGTTTATTTTATGAGACGGAGGATATAATGACCGGGCCGGTCATTTTGAGAGTATGAGCCCTAATCTCCTATTTATTGCTTACTCTATTTCATTTTGTGGTTACTTGACTTGCCGGAATGCTTGGTGTCTGGTTTGGGTTGGGTGAGTTTCGGAGTGGAATGAGACTCATAGTCCCTAAGTTTGAAGTTCATTTTAAAAGTTGACCGTAGGTTGACTTGTGTAAAGAAGACTCTGAAATGGAGTTTCGTCGGTTCCAATAGATCTATATGGTAATTTTGATCTTAGGAGCATGTTCGTATGTTGATTTGGAGGTCTGTAGGTCATGTCGACATTAAATGGCAAAAGTTTGGAAGTTGGAGGAATTTTGGAAAGTTTGACCAGGAGTTGAACCTTTTGATATCGGGATTGGATTCTGATTCTAGAAGCTAGAGTAGGTTTGTAAAGTCACATGTGACTTGTTAGGAAAATTTGAGTTCGATCGGACTTGATTTAATAGGTTTCGGCATCGGATGTGAAAGTTAGAAGTTTATAAGCTCATTAAGCTTGGATTGGGGTGTGATTCATGGTTTTAGCATCATTTTATGTGATTTGATGGCTCTACTAAGTTCATGTGATGTTTTAGGACTTTTTGGTATAATTCGTTGTGGTCTTGGGGACCTCGGGGGTGATTCAGACCATTTTCGGCACATTTCGTAAAAGAATTGCTGAAGCTACTGAATTAACTGGTATCTCGTTTCTTTCTCTCGCATTCGTAACCGGTACCTGGGAGGATGGAGAGATCAGCTTTTTGTGTTTGCATTGAGGGCCAGGTGTTCTCGAAGAAGGAGGAAGGCTGGCTGGACTTCACGCGTTCGCGGATGCCTGGGGCAGTGGTCATCACGTTCGCAATTGGGCCCTCGCGTTCGCATAAGATGATTTTTGGTCAGTAACATATTTGTGCCTCGTGAAAGGGAATAAACTTCTATGTTCGCGAAGAAGGATTATCTGGGCAGCAGATTAAAATCCCAAAATCGAGGCTTTATGTCATTTTTCACCATTAGCACTTGAGAGCTCGGATTTAGGTGATATTTTAGGAGATTTTCAGAGGGACTGTTGGGGTAAAAGTTTCTAACTCATTTTATCTAAATTTTCGCTAGTCTATCTTCTATTTCTTCATCTAGTTAATTATTTGGGTTGAAATATTTGGGGAAAAGTGTAAATGTTCTTAGACTGAATTTTTGGATTTTGAAAGGACAAATGAGTCCGGATTTGGATAATTATTGTGTGGATGGACTCGATATCGAATGAGTGTTCGGTTTCTGTAATTTTGGTCGTATTCTGAGACGCGGGTTTGGGTTGATTTTTTGGAGCGATTTTCCAATTCATTGCTAAAATCATAATTTCATTATTTGGATTAGTTTCCTATAGTTATATTTATAGTATGTGATTGATTTTGGCTATATTTGAGCTATTTAGAGTCGGAAAATCAAAGGAAGGCCTTCTTATTGATTGAATGAGCTTGATTTGAGGTAAGTGACTTGTCTAACCTTGTGTCGGGGAAATTTCTCTTAGGATTTGGTACTGTTATGGAAATTTGAAATATGTGAAGGCTGTCTACGCAAGTTGACGAGTGCGTACTCAGGCAAATTTTGAAAGTCCGAATTTTACTAAGTATTTTCCTTTTGTTTTTCTTAATTGAGTTACTCTAGCATGTGTAGTCATCATCTTTAGCCTAATTTCACATGTCAACATGTCTTATCTCTTAGTTTCAATTAATACAACATGCTTAGTTCAATTACCTGCTCCCTTGATTTCGTATTCATTATTTAACTGTGGGAATCCTTGCTTGAATTGTCATTGTTTCAATTATTATATTTTGGTTTTTGTGGTTATTGTTGAGGTCATTGTTTGGTTGTGGAACGAGGTTTCTGCCATGCGGATTGTTATTGTGGCACGAGGTTTCTGCCGTGGGCATTGTTATTGTGGCACGAGGTTTTTAGTATTCGGATTGTTATTGTGGCACGAGCTTTCTGCCATGCGAATTGTTATTGTGGCACGAGGTTTCTACAATGCAGATTGTTATTGTGGCACGAGCTTTCTGCCATGCGAATTGTTATTATGGCACGAGGTTTCTACAATGCAGATTATTATTGTGGCACGAGGTTTCTACCGTGATGAATGTTATTGTAGCACGAGGTTACTACCATACGGATTGTTATCATCGCACAAGGTTTCTGCCGTGCGGTTGTTATTATAAGGAAAAATTGTGAACTATTTACTTTTGGGACTGCGAGGTGGTACTTCGGAAGTGCCCCTGCTAATTTCCTCTATTTGTTGTATTGTTTTGTTGTTGTTGTTGTTCCTTAACTTGTAAGATTCTTTCTTTCTTACTATTTGTACATGTATTCTTTGATTTTCGTGTTGTTACTTTCCGTACATTCTTATTGTTTCATTCTCTGCCATTTTATCATTTTATCTTCTGCCTTATTTCTTATATTCCAGTAAGGTCCTGACCTAACCTCGTCACTACTCTACCGAGGTTAGGCTTGGCACTTACTGTGTACCATTGTGGTGTACTTATACCACACTTCTCCACATGTTTTGTTTAGATCCAGGTACATCCTATCATCCTCGGTAATAGTGCATTGTGTTGTTGCTTTGGAGACTTCAAGGTACCGATGCCCGTGTTCGCAGGCCTCAGAGTCCCCTTCTATCCCATATGTTTTTTTTCTTATTTCATTATATTTTTGTAGACAGTGATGTATATGAGCGTTCCACACTATATCTAGAGCTTGTGACTTGTACTTCATCAGGCTTTGGGATTTGTATATTGAGCGGCAATTTCATATATATATATATATATATATATATTTAGATTTTAGTTATTCCGGATATTTATTAGGCTTACCTAGTCTTAGAGAATAGGTGCCGTCACGATATCTTGCGGAGGTAAATTTAGATCGTGACATCCAACTCGTGGAGACTACTTGCAGAATATTTTAGTGGATCGAGGGGAGTGATAGTTCAAAGTAAGCACTTATAGCATGAGAAAGACTCTATCATCCAAGAGTTGTTGAAGGCCTTAATATACTGGATGTCTACACCTGGAACCAGACTACTATTGGCAAATTACTTTGGAATCTATGTAGGAAAAAGGACAACTTATGGGTTAAATGGATTTATGCCTACTATATGGGGGGGGGGGGTACAACATGGGAAACCAAAATAGGTCGGGCCTCATGGATGTTACAGAAAATCTTTAAAGCTAAACTGGTGTTTGAGCAAGCAGGACTAATAGAAGAAGCAGTAGCTAGGATGAACACTTCAAAATTTTATGGACTTATTCGAGGTAATTACCCAAAAAATCCATGGAGAATACTGCTATGTTATAAAGCTGTCACTATTAGAACATCGTAAATTTTCGACGGAAAAAAATTATCATAAATTTTAGACTCAATTCATCAGAATTTTCAAAAAATAACATATAAATTTTTTTTTCATTTTTTTCAACCATATTTCGAAGAAAATCGGTGGCAATTTTTGGTGCAAAAGCCAGTTTGACTTCAATTCCGACCGATTTAGTCGGTAGTTTTTTAATAAAATAAATATTCAAAATGAAAATTCCTACCAAATCGGTCAAAATTATTTTTTAAAACCCTACCTGACACTCATTCCCCAAAAATAGAAACATTTATTTTCTTCCTCCGTCTTCTCTCATCGTTCTCCTCTCTCCGTCTTGTCATTCTTCACCATACTCCTCGTTATAGGTAATGTATTTTCTCTCTCTCTCTTTCTCTCTCTCCGCCTTATTTCCTCCTCCCTTTTCCCTCTCCTTCCTCCTCCCATTCCCCTTAATATTTTAACTATTTTTTCCAGTTTTCAGCAGTAGTTCTGCGGCTGTAGCGACACATTTCTTCTCCGGCAGTTTTTCCGTCGAGGTAAGTACTTCGTTGACATATATATCTTGTATTCGTTGTTAAATTTGTAGTAATTTAGTTGTTGTTGTAAAGTCCCAGAAAATTTTTGCAAAGTAATTTAAGATTTCGAGGTGCCAAGGTGGGCTAATTATTTTATTTTGTATGAAAACAAGGATTAATGATATAATGGATATCAATTGGATATGGTAATAAGTGTATAAGTCTTATTACAATTGAAATGGGGTCCAAAGAGAGGCCTAAGTCTAAGTCAAGTTGGAAAATTTCATGTTAGACGAAAGTTGAAAATGAGTGCACATAAGACCTCACTTTGGACGATCATATCTCTAGTTATATAAGGAGTTGTGTGATGCACAACCTATCAAATTAAATCCCTTTGAGTCTAGTTTCCAACGCAACAAACCGTTCGTCCCAAATTTCTTTATTGTTGTAATTTCCCAATGTGTGCCAAATTGCAAGTGTTGTCGCTATTTGGGTAATGTGCAACCCTTGAAGTAAATGAAAAATTTGTGAAACTTATATGGCAGTTAAATGATTAATGGTAGTGTAGACTGGTAATGATTAATTGAAGCATTTATGGCATGTTAAAGTGATTAAATTGTATGGGGCTCATTGAAGTGACTCAGTTGTGTGCAAGTAAATGACACTAGTTGAACCATGTGAAATTTGTGGTGTAAAGAGAATAAGCTACGTGTAAGTTGTTTAAAGTGTATGAACATGTACAAGTTTTTGAGTTAATGAGTTGTATACCAATTGTAGGGCTAACAGAAACTGTGTAATGGTACTTGGAAATATGTTTCGTGGGCTCTCTGACAGGTAGATAGGCCTAATTACAAAGGGAACTCTGCCGAAATTTCTATAAAATTTGGGAGTTAGTCAAAATTTGGTAGTTAAAGATGTGTGAGAAAAGAGATAATTTAAGCTAAGTATCTACCGATTGACTCCACTTTTCAT
The DNA here is from genome assembly GCA_026770625.1 of Nicotiana glauca. NCBI lineage: Eukaryota > Viridiplantae > Streptophyta > Magnoliopsida > Solanales > Solanaceae > Nicotiana > Nicotiana glauca. Next base: position 23,277 of record MU715180.1, read on the forward strand.
TCGAGGACGAATGATCCTAAGCGGGGGAGAATGTAAAGCCCCGGAAAATTTTTGCTAAGTAATTTAAGATTTCGAGGTGCCAAGGTAGGCTAATTATTTTATTTTGTGTGAAAACAAGGATTAAAGATATAATGGATATCAATTGGATATGTTAATAAGTGTATAAGTCTTATTATAATTGAATTAGGGTCTAAGGAGAGGCCTAAGTCTAAGCCAAGTTGGAAAATTTCATATTAGACGAAAGTTGTAAATGAGTGCGCACAAGATCTCACTTTGGACGATCATATCTCCAGTTATATAAAGAGTTGTGTGATGTAAAACCTATCAAATTAAATCCCTTTGAGTCTAGTTTCAAACGCAACAATCCGTTCGCGATTTGGTGGTGTATACAGAAAGTTATGACCATCTTACTGGGCATATGTCACTAGCGCGCCCAGGTGCGCGATCACACTAGTGGACGCGCATATTGCGAAGTATTCTGCCTTCGTCACGCTAATTTAGTGCGCCCACGTGCGCGACCGCGCTAGTGGAAGGCTTCTAAATACACCTAAGGACCAGAAATAAGAGAATTTGAGACATTTCTCAAGCTTAGGGCTTCCTCTACACCCCCAACTCGACCAAGGCATCCAATTTCACACCTAAGGTGAGTTTTTAAGTGTGTTTTCATGGTGATTTCACTTCTCAATTACTAGTTACAAAATGATTTTGATTGGATTTCATAGGATTTCTTCAAAATCTCAAGAACACACCAAAGTTGTCTTTCAAGATTTGGTGTACAAGAGGTAATCTTTTACCCTTAGACTTATATATATGGGGTTATTATGGAAATATGAGTATGAATTAAGTATGGTAACTCATGGTATGAAGATTGGAGGCCATAAATTCCCAATTTAAAAGCGTGATCATGGTAGGGATTTAAAGGTGATTATTTAATAGAATTTTGTTGGTTGGGTGTGAATGGTTGATCACACATGTGATGTTAGGAGTATGAATTGGTTAGGAATGAAGGCGGAGTGAATTGTTGGTTAATGGTGATAGTTGGATGAACTAATACTATAGTTATGAGGTGTAAATATCTATTCCTACAAGATGTTTGATAATAGGCCTAAATGGCATGAGTTATGGGATTTATTACTAGTATTGTCCCTATTGAATGTTTTATTGTATATTGAAGTTGCTTAATTGTATTGGATCCTTATAGTGTCATTAAAGGGCGGATTTGAGGTATGTATGGCTAAGTTTAACCTTTGTAAAGTCACCTTGTTTGGTGTATGAGTATTTTGTATGTGTTTCCTATGTGGACTATTTGTGAATCCTTTTGATTATTATGCCTTGAACATTTTTAGTTAAGTCTCCATATGTAATTGTATAAGTAAATGGAAACAAACCAAGTGTGTGTGTGAATGTGTTTATGTGGTAAAAGTTGGGTAACAAATGATGGAAAGAAACCATGATTGATGAGATTGAAACAACTGTGGTAATATCGTATGTGACTTGTCGTGGGCAATTATCGTTGTAACTTAAATGGTATGTGAGCTGTTGTATATGATGGAAATGGTATTGATGGTTATGAAAATTCTTTGTGCATTGTTATTGTTCGGTGGGATTGAATTACGCGCCGCAACACGAAGTAATAAGGCGTGGGTATTGATGATAAGGGTGGCCGAAGTAATAAGGGTGAAAAAGTGATCATAATCACTATTGAAATGAAAAAGTATAAAACTCTTGAGTATGAAATGATGTTGAAAAGCGAAAAATGAGAGATTGTGAAACTTGTTGGCTTTGGTTGTTCCTTTCATGTGCATTTGATTGTTGATTCAATTATTGTTTGTTATCTATGTATTGATTGATCTTACTTGGGGTAAAGATTTTTCATACATACCAGTACAATTCAAATGTACTGATGTCCCTTTTGTCGAGGGCGCTATATTCTTGTTATGATTGTAGGTGGTTCTAAAACAGGTACTCTACTCCACCGACAGTAGCACCTCCTCTATCTTTCCGTTAGCTGTATTGGTGAGCCACTTCCCTCTCCGGGCCCTGCGTGGCTCATGCCGCTTTTCTTTTAGGATTCTTATTTTGGTATTTGTGTAAGGTATAGATGGAGCCTTGTTACCGGCAATTATTGTAAACTCTTTTGTAACCCTAGAGGCTCCGTAGACAGGAAATGTGGGTTATGCACTTATGTATTTTGTATTTGGGCAGTATAACTTGTAGACCACATAAAGTAAGCATGTATGTTATTTATATCTCGTAAGAATGTGTTTAATTATAAATGGCTATTTAACTTGAATAATGAGTATTGAAATCATGGGGTAATGCGTCGGATAGGAAAGGCAGTTCCAGGTCCGCTTGACTGGGGTCCTCCGGTTGAGCATCGGTCGTGTCCCTCGGTTTTGGGGCGTGACAAACCTGGTATCAGAGCCTAAGGTTTTAAAAGAATCCTAGGATGTGTCCAAGCCGTGTCTGGTAGAGCCCTTCTTATCTGTGTGTTGTTGACCACATTTATAAGTAGGGGGCTACATGGACATTTAGGAAATTACCCTCTTCTTTGTTACTCTATATCGTGCGGTGAAGTGAAAAGTAAAAGTATTTATGTCTAACTCGTGCTCTATTCCGAAAATTTCAGTAATGGCTCCTATGAAGAGAGCTAGACTCGGTCTTGGGGCCAATGCCACCCCAAGTATGGCTGTGAATCATGTACCTGATGTCGTGGGTGAGAGTGACTCCCCGGTATTGAACCTACTTGGCCCATCTATTCCAGATCAATGTATTCATGTTCCTGTTGCGGCAGAGGGTGCTACCATCCCTCCCGCTGATATTCATGATCCTGATGCAGTTCTAGCTTCTTGTCCCGGGGTTTCTGATGAGGACGTTAGAGGAGCCATCCATATGTTGACCCAGTTAGTGGCCGCTCAGACCCAGAGATCTCATGATGCCCCTGCGCCCTCCAGTGGACAGGAAGATTCCGCCAGCTCCAGAGTCAACAAGTTTTTGCGGTTGGCCCCTCCAGAGTTTGCAGGCACAGACCTAAAGGCCGATCCGCAGGATTTTATTGATGAAATGTATAAGACCCTTCGAGTGATGAAGGCTACAGAGACAGAGGGAGTTGAGTTGGCTTCATACAGGTTGATGGGAGCACCGTATTTGTGGTTCGATATGTGGGAGGATTCCCGTGGGGAAGAAAGTCCACCAGCTAAATGGAATGTGTTTGTAGATGCATTTATGGACCACTTCTTGCCTACCGAGACAATGGCAGCCCGTGCCACTGAGTTTGAGGTCCTTAAGCAGGGCATTATGAGTGTTTAGGAGTACCACACAGAGTTTGTGAGATTGTCCAAGTATACTCCTCAGTTTGTGTCAACCATGGGTGCTCGAGTTCGGCGATTCGTTTAGGGCCTTAGTCCTTTGGTGGTGAATGAGGCTTCTACAGCTGCCTTACACTCGGATATGAATTATGGAAAGATTGTGGGATTGGCTCAGGCCACAGAGGCTAGAAAGTTGAAGATACGGGCGAAAAGGGAGAGTAGCAGCAGGGCCCGATCAGTGGGTCACTGAGGGAGACCAGTTCAGGGGAAAGGGCCATCAGGGCCATCCTAGTCATATGCTCAGTCTTCAGCAAGCGCAATGCCATCTATGCACAATTTTGAGAAGAGCAGTCACTTGAGACCAAGTTCAGACAGTAGGAGACCATATCAATCCGGTCGTCCAGGAGGGACATTACAGCAACAGGGGAGGGCTCCATGCCCCAAGTGTGGGAGATTCCATACCGAGACTTTTTATTTGGATATTCCAGAGTGCTATAGATGCGGTGTAAGAGGTCCTATCCAGCGGGACTGTTGTGCGCCCAGTCAGGGCATGGGTAGGGGATTTGATCAATCATCCGGTTCTTCAGCTGCCACATCATTAGTGCATCCTCCAGCTCCAACAGGGCATGGTGCACTTAGGGGTGGGGCTCGTGGTAGAGGTGGACCCAGCCGGTTTTATGCTTTGAGTGGTCGCCAGGGTGTAGAGGTTTCTCCAGATGTTGTTACAGGTATCTTATCTGTTCAGGACATTGATTTTTATGCTCTTATTGATTTGGGGTCCTCCTTGTCTTATGTTACCCTGTTCATTGCTTCAAGTTTTGGGATAAAACCCAAACAACTTCATGAGCCGTTCTCTGTATCGACTCCGGTCGGTGATTCTATTACAACCGCGCAAGTTTATAGGAATTATGTTGTCACGGTACGTGGTCGTGTTACCACGGTCGATCTTATCGAGCTTGGAATGGTGGATTTTGATGTGATTATGGGAATGGACTGGCTTTATTCGTGCTTTGCTAAACTTGACTGTCGAATGAGAGTCATGAGGCTCGAGTTCCCAAATGAGCCGGTTATTGAGTGGAAGGGAAATGATGTGGTGCCAAATGGTAGGTTTATTTCTTACCTTAAGGCTTCAAAGATGATTAAAAAGGGGTGTATCTATCATTTGGTCCAGGTGGCGGATACTACTTTAGAAGTGTCTGTCCTCAAGTCCGTGCCAGTCGTGAATGAGTTTCTTGAAGTGTTTCCAGAAGAGCTTCCAGGGACTCCACTAGATAGGGAGATTGATTTCGGGATTGATGTATTGCCAGATACACAGCCAATGTCTATTCCACCATACAGAATGGCGCCTGCAAAGTTAAGGGAGTTGAAGGAGCAGCTGAAGGATTTATTAGAAAAAGGGTTCATCCAGCCGAGTTTGTCGCCGTGGGGTGCTCCGGTTCTTTTTATCAGAAAGAAGGATAGATCGCTCCAGATGTGTATTGATTATCGGCAGCTCAACAAAGTCACCATCAAGAATAAATATCCTTTGCCTCGAATAGATGATTTGTTTGACCAATTACAAAGTTGCAAGGTTCTTCTCCAAAATTGATCTACGGTACGGGTGTCAACAATTGAAGATTAGATAGTAGGATATTCCTAAGACCACTTTCAGAACTCGCTATGGTCACTTTTAATTCTTAATTATGTCTTTTGAGCTAACCAACGCCCCGACAGCTTTCATGGATCTTATGAATCGGGTCTTCAAGCTATTTCTAGACTCCTTCGTGATTGTATTCATTGATGATGTCCTTGTTTATTCGCGGAGCCAGGAGGATCATGTCGATCACCTCAGGGCAGTTCTGCAGACTCTTCATCAGCACCAGTTGTATGCAAAATTTTTGAAGTGTGAATTTTGGTTGGAGTCCGTTACCTTTTTGGGTCATGTTGTTTCCAGTGAAGGGATTCAGGTGGATCCCCAGAAGATTGCAGCAGTGAAAGATTAGGCTAGACCCACGACCCCGATGGAGATCCGTAGCTTCTTGTTTAGCAAGGCATTATCGGAGGGTTGCATAGGGATTCTCTACCCTAGCCTCCTTATTGACTAGGTTGACACAGAAAGCAATTAATTTCTAATGGTCCGACGCGTGTGAGAAAAGTTTTCTGGAATTGAAGTCGAGGTTGACCTCAGCGCCGATATTGACCTTGCCATAAGGCACAAAAGGATTTGTGGTTTATTGTGATGCCTCCAGGGTTGGTTTGGGGTGTGTGTTGATGCAACATGGGAAAGTTATAGTGTATGCTTCAAGGCAACTCAAGAATCACGAGAAGAATTATCCGATGCATGATTTGGAGATTGCAGCAGTGGTGTTTGCCTTGAAAATATGGCAGCATTATCTTGATGGGGTCCATGTGGATGTGTTCTCAAACCACAAGAGTTTCCAATATTTGTTCAGGCAGAAGGAGTTGAACTTAAGGCAGCGACGGTGGTTAGAATTGCTCAAGGATTATGATACGAACATTTTGTACCATCTAGGGAAGGCGAATGTGGTCGATGACACTCTCAGTCGGATATCTATGGGTAGTTTGGCTCATTTGGGAGCGGATCAGAGGCCCTTGGCTTTAGAGGTTTATCAATTGGCCGGCCTGGGGGTTTATATTTCGACCTAAGACGAGGGGAAAGTTATGGTGCACAATGGGGCAGAATCGTCACTTGTAGCAGAAGTCAAGGAAAAGCAGCTTATTGATCCAACATTGGCACAGATAAATGAGGCAGTTTTGAATAACAAGACTTCGACATTTTGACTCGGTGACGAGGATGGTGTATCGCGATGTCAAGGTAGGCTATGTGTTCCAGATGTGGATAATCTTCGTGAGAGGGTAATGACGGAGGCTCATAATTCCAGGTATTTTGTGCACCCAGGTTCTACAAAAATGTATCGTGATCTCAAGAAAATTTATTGGTGGAACGGTATGAAGAGGGATGTGGCGAACTTTGTATCTAAATGTTTGAATTGTCAGCAAGTAAAAACTGAGCATCAGCGGCCCGGTGGGTTGACTCAGCTTATGGAAATACCAATGTGGAAGTGGGAGATAATCAACATGGATTGTGTGGTAGGATTACCTCGCACTCAGCGCAAGTTTGACTCAATTTGGGAAATTATGGATTGACTCACAAAATCATCACACTTCTTGCCAGTCAAGTCCACCGATACTGCTGAACAATATGCTCAGTTGTATATCAAGGGATAGTAAGGCTTCATGGCACTCCGCTTTAGATTATCTCGGATCGAGGGGCCCAGTTCACAGCTAATTTTTGGAAGAAATTTCAGCAAGGTTTGGGTACTCAGGTGAATCTCAGCACGGCTTTCCATCCACAGACTGATGGTCAAGCGGAGCAGACTATTCAGATGCTTGAAGATATGTTGCGGGCTTGTGTCTTGGATTTCAAAGGTAATTCGGATGATCACTTGCCACTTATAGAATTTTCTTACAATAACAGCTTTAATGCTAGAATTCAGATGGCCCCATTTGGGGAATTGTACGGAAGGAGGTGTAGGTCCCCGATTGGATGGTTCGAAGTGGGTGAAGCAGAATTGATAGGGATAGATCTCATGCACCAGGCTATGGAAAAAGATAAAATCATTCAGGAGAGGATGACAACTGCTCAGAGTCACCAGAAATCCTATACGGACATACGTTGTGGAGAATTGGAATTCCAAGTAGATGATTGGGTGTTCTTGATGGTATCTCCTATGAAGGGAGTCATGCGATTTGGGAAGAAAGGGAAATGGAGACCAAGGTATGTCGGGCCATAACAGATCGCTCAAAGGTTAGGACAGGTGGATTATAGGCTGGAATTGCCCCTTGAGATGTCATTAGTGCACCCGGTGTTCCATGTGTCTATGTTGAAGAAAGTGGTTGGAGATCCATCCGCCATCGTACCTAATGAAACTATTGAGGTGAGTGAAGACTTATAGTATGAAGAGGTTCCAATTGCTATTCTTGATAGGCAAGTCCGAAAATTGAGGAACAAGGAAATTGCTTCAGTTAAAGTATTGTGGCGAAGTCAACAAGTCGAGGAAGCCACGTGGGAAGCGAAAAAAGAAATGAAAGAGAAATATCCCCATCTCTTCGAACAAGTCTAGTAGTGATCGCGCGAATGGTTTTCTTTAAGCAATTTGAGGTAGTGTTCAAATTCGTGCAAAGGCACCCCATTTTCCCAAATTGCATTATTGTTTATGTTGACCGATTCTAAGTTCTTACCGCTTTTTAACTCAACTCTGTTAAAACCCTAATTTCCTAAAGATTTTCTTCACTCGTTATTGTGAGTCTTAAAGGTTTTTTACTTGCTTTTGTATGTTGGACTTACCTTCTTTACCTATTTCTGTGTGTTAGATTGGTTTTGTCATGCTGGTTCTATGTGTTAGCTGTAACTAATAGACTTTGTTAAAGCTTCTGTTGACCACCATGCGTCGAATGGGTTCCTTTTTTCTACTGAGTCCTTAGCCTACTCGTGTCACTCCTGTATGATTGTATTCATCTAGTTTTTTCTACTCTTGTTTCATTTTATCGATATGGTTGACCTTTCATGTATGATATGCCTGTTCGTTCTTCTTTATTTATATATCGAAGTGAAGAATCATGACTCTCTCTTGATTGATCGTGATTTCCTTAAATTATGGTTTGATTGCAAGGTTATCTTATAAACCCCTAAAAATACTCATTTGTTTAAGTTGATTGATTCCATTCCCTTATTTGTTATGGTGTTTCGTTCTTGTAGAATCCTTTCCACAAATTTGTGTATTCTGTACTTGGACTCAATCATGTGCTCTATACTTTTACTACCTCTTATATGGTAAAAACCAATCTTTCTCAACTGATTTTCTTTCCTAAGTTACCCCAGTTAGTAACCGGTTAAGTTGTAATTCCTTGATTAAAGGGAAGTACTAGTATTAATTAGATTCTAATTGCGATTACTTCTATAATTGTGATAAATCTTTACTTGTTACATTATGTTCGACATATTTTCAAAGTAATAAATACCATAATTCTTTCATTAACAAGACACGAAATTGGCTTTAAAAAAACCCCCTCTCTTACTTTAAGAAAATTCTGTGTTCTTCTATTACTATTGGCCGGCTGCATGCCAAGGCTAATCATCTGCAAACCTTGCTTCTTTCACTTTGTTTACCTCTATCTTCACTGGTATGTCCTAGTTCAGAATACACAAATTTGTGGAAAGGAT
>MU715180.1:34468-63241 GCA_026770625.1 Nicotiana glauca
GGATTTCTCTTCAAGCAAATGAGTTTTCTTTCGAGTACAGATTTGATATTTGTCGCTCAGTTTTCTAGCACTCGTTTGATACAATTCCTCACTAGTTGTGTGCTCTCTTTCTATCCCTGACTTGTTACACAGCAGATCTATGTAGGCTACTATGCTTGTTTGTAGTAAATTGAAGAGAGTTATTTTGGTTCGATCAAAGTATGCTAAGGATGGAGTTGCACTATGAATTTATACAAGGATGAATGGTGAAGGCTTGTAAACCCAAGGGTTTTGATCCTTGAAAAGAGTTGATTCTTTCCAAGAATAAAGTACTAGCCATTGCTTCTCTTAAGATCTTTTCCTTACGCAAATGACGGGTTTGACAAAATTCTTCCTTGATGTTTTGACCTTCCGATCTTGACTGCTGTCCGGATCCTCTAGCTTTAATTGGTCTTTAGTGATTTGATCCGACTCGTCAATCACGGATTGCGTTGAATCTTTATTCCATTATGGCAGATTTGATTTCCTAGAATCATGGAGTTAATCCCGTTTTGCTGATGTAGAGTTGATTCTTTCCTTGTGCATCGTGAGTATTTAGGGCAACTTCCTTTGAGAACGATATCATTCCTTGTTCGACATAACAATTCCAATAGTTCCTTTTTGCTTCTTTGAACTCCTGCACATGCATATTAATTTGCATCATTAAAATATATTCTAACAATCTCCCCCTTTTTTATGATGGAAAAATAATATACATATATGTAAAGGGATAAACAATAGTTGAATTCCCTGTTGGGGACTGGCCGACTTGGCTCCCCCTTAATATGTGTAGTCAACCGAACATGATCTCCCCCTCAATATGTGCATTCGACTTGTATCTATATATTATTGTCTATGCATAGGAAGCATAGTTGACTTAACCAGTTCAAAGAATAAGAGATACTATCTATGCATGTAGCATAGTCAGCTTAACCTGTATAACGAATAGAGAGTATATGCATAATTGACTTGAACCTGCACATAGAGCATTAATAGTCCAGAAGATATATATTCTTCTCCTTTTTGACATAAGCAAAGAGGGAGTAGCAAAAATAATATCCACATACGCAAAAGAGAAAAGAAAAACATCCACGGGCATAGCCCAACCACAGCCAAATCAAGTTTAAAACAAAAGAAAAATTGTCTGTAGACCACATCCATCTCATCGACGCAGAAAGTAGGTAAGAGTGTTATAGATTGCCTCCTTCAACCATTCAAAGCTGGTGTTGGCAGCAACGCTGATTCCATCAAGACTGTCATGCAGCTCCTTGAAGGCTTTAACCGCATTACTCCCTTACCCTTTCCACAGCCACCCTGATTTTGGACACATCTGACCCTGTTTCCTTAGAATAGCATGAATAGCATCCACAGTTGACTGTGTGGACGACATGAGAATCTTGATGTCTAAGAGTTGAGAGTCAATGAAGCTAAACTTTTCATTTAGGTCTGTAGGAATGGGAGAAGGAAGAACAACAGACGAAGGCTTAGTTTCCATAGGGGTTGACTTTGCATCACTATCACCCTTCTTGACCCAGACACCCTTGATACTCACACACCCCATACTAGAGAAGGCTCTAGAGTTGTAGCACTTATACACAGCAACAGAGAGGTAGTCTGAAAGCAAAATTTGATGAGCTTCCAAAATGTGGGTGATGGCCATACCATAAGGAAGACTGGTTGGATCTTTAGCACTCTCAATCATAAAATTTATGACCCAGGAGGACAACTTGATCTTGAGGTTGGGGATAAGACAGTAGACAAAGAAGGTGTCCCGTTGAGAGAGGGTTGAGAAGGAACCAGTTCTGGGAAGGAGAGTGGTTGCAATAATGTGATCAAGAACCCTAGTTTCAAAGCTAACATCACTAGGCCCTAATTGATTGGGAAGGGTTTCAAAGGTATTTTCTGCAATACACTGTTTAGCCTGATCAAAGGTGATTTCAAAATCCTCAGGCCAGGCATTCTTAAAGACAGTCGGGAAACCAGAGCAACGACAGAGAAAAAGGGATTCGAACAAACCACAATCAATAACAAAGAGTTTACCAAGAACAAGAGTTTCAAGCCTATCAGGTTTACTAGAGCGAAGATTAGCATAAAACATACGGATGAGGGGTTCATACACTTTAGGCGGAGAAATAGAGAGAATTTTTTCCCACATTTGATACATGAAAAGTTCCTTTACCTTACAGTTAAGAGACTCCATAAGATCGAGATCTATATCTCTACCATGGGCGATGGGCTTGTCCTTAAGAGAAACAAAGAAATCCCTATTTGGGGTGTCCCAGAAATTTAGGTCAGATTCGAGAGAGGCAAAGAGATCGAACATTAATTTCTTTGGAGTAGAAGCAGGAGGATCCTCCATGGGACACTTTCCAGAGGCTTTTTCACCTAAAAGGTGGGAGTGTTCATAGTACCCTCCTTGAGAAGAGGCACAACCCTCTGAATGATCAGACCCTAAGTCTACTTGTTCAGGAGGCGCGGAAGATGGGTTTGTTTTTGAGCGGGTACTTTTCCTGGTTGAACCAGAGGGGTTTTTGGAAGATTTTGCCATGGAAGAAGAGAGGGTTGGTACATATTGAAGAGGGAGTTGGTAGAGGTTGAGGGAGATCGTGGAAATGAAAGAGACGAAAACAGACTAACTTAAAGAGAGGAGATTTGATGGTTGAGTACAAAGAAGGAAAAGGTGTCAGATGAAGCGACGTGAATATTAGTTTTCCAACTTTGGCTGCAAACTTATGGAAAATAGACTAAAAGAGAGGGAAAAGACTGACGATGTAATTAATGCACTGAAAAAAATAATTATGACAAGTTTTTTGAAAAGTAACAATTTGGTCCTAATAGTTTTTTGAGAAACAAATAATGCCAAGTAGTTCTCTCAAAGAACAAAATCTATCTTCCAACAATGGTTTAGTAAAAATATCAGCTAATTGGGCAGAGGTGCCAACAAAGGCTAATTCTATGTCACCTTTATGAACATGATCTCTAATAAAATGATGTTTAATGTCTATATGCTTTGCTCTAGAGTGATGCACATGAGTTTTAGAAAGACAAATTGCACTAGAATTATCACAAAAGATTTGTATAGGTTTAAAGGAGAGTTCATAGTCACCCAATTGATGAGACATCCACAGCAGTTGTGCACAATATTGACCAACAGCTATATACTCAGCTTCAGTAGTAGACAAGGCGACTGATGCTTGCTTTTTATTGTTCTAGGATATTAAGGACTTTCCTAGTAATTGACAAGTGCCACTCGTGCTTTTCCTGTCTTCTTTATCACTTGCTAAATCTGCATATGATAAACCTTCTAATTTAAATGAGTTAGAGCGAGGATACCACAATCCATGAGATACTGTGCCAATAAGATATCGAATAATTCTTTTTACAATAGTTAGATGTGACTCCTTGGGAGCCGACTGAAACCTGGCACATTTACAAATGCTGAACATAATATCTGGTCGACTAGCGGTCAGATACAATAGAGATCCAATCATTCCTCTGTATTTGGTTTCATCAACTGGAGTACCCTGTTCATCCTTATCTAAATTTGTAGCCAGACTCATAGGAGTCCCAATTGATATTGCATTGCTCATGCCAAATTTTTGGATCAGCTCCTTGGTATATTTAGTTTGATAGATGAAAGTTCCCTCTTCAGATTGATGAATTTGAAGCCCAAGGAAAAATGTGAGTTCACCCATCATGCTCATTTCGAATTCACTTTGCATGAGGTTTGCAAATTCCTTGCACAGAAGAGAGTTAGCACTACCAAAAATAATATCATCAACATAAATCTGAATGATGAAATTACCTTCTGTTGATCGTTTAATGAATAGTGTTGTATCAATTTTACCTCTGGTGAACCCATGATCAACAAGGAAGGTACTTAACATGACATACCAAGCACGTGGAGCCTATTTCAGTCTCTATGGCCTTATTAAGCTTGTACACATGATAAGGAAATTTTGAGTCTTCAAAGGCTGGAGGTTGTTTCACAAAAACTTCCTCTTCGATGAATCCATTTAGAAAGGTGCTTTTGACATCCATTTGAAACAATCTGAATCCTTTAAATGATGCATATGCTAATAGGATTCGTATAGACTCTGATCGAGCTACTGGAGCAAATGTTCATCGTAGTCGACTCCTTATTATTGTGAATAGCCTTGAGCAACTAATCTGGCTTTTTCCTTATGACTTGTCCTTCTTCATTCAACTTATTCCTGAACACCCATTTCTTTCCGATGACGGAAATATTTTCAGGTCGGGGTATCAGCTTCCATACTTGATTCTTGCTGAATTGATCTAATTACTCTTAGATGGATTTCACCCAGCTTGAGTCCTTCAAAGCTTCCTCTACTTTTTTTGGCTCTATTTGAGAGATCAGAGCAATATTTGCTTTCTTTTTAAGGGCAACCCTGGTCTTTATTCCTTCGTTTGGATCCCCTATGATATATTTCTGTGGATATTCAGTTTCATTTCTCCACTCATTTAGTCGAACAGTGCTAGTAGTCGATTCCACTTATTGTTTTGGAGTGTTGTTGCTAATATTTTTAGTCGACTCGACTACATCTGTGAGACTACTTGACTCCTGTGATTTTCCTTTGTCCTGAACTTCTTGAATTTGGTCTTCGTCACCTGCATTAATGCATTTCTCGACCAAGGGATTATTTTCATTGAAAATAACATTAACTGATTCTTCAACGCACAAAGTACGTTTGTTAAAAACTCTAAATGATCTTCTAATTAAAGAATAACCAAGAAAAATACCTTCATCACTTCTTGGATCAAATTTTTCAAGATTGTCCTTACCATTGATATGAATGAAAAACTTGCTTCCAAATGGATGAAATTAACTGATGTTAGGATTCTTACCTTTCCAAAGTTCATACGGAGTCTTTTTCAGAATGGGCCTTATGAGACACCGATTGAGAATGTGGCATGCAGTACTCACACCTTCAACCCAGAAATGATTTGGCAGAGAATGTTTAACAGCATGGTTCTTGCCATGTCTTGAAGAGTTCTATTTTTTCTTTCCACAACTCTGTTTTGTTGAGGTGAGCCAGGAGCAGAGAAATTGTGAGTGTTGCCTTGATCATTACAGAAATCTTCAAACGCATTGCTTTCAAACTCGTCTCTATGATCACTTTGGATTATGGAGATTGGATAACCTTTTTCTCTTTCAATCCTTTTACAGAAAACTTCAAAGTTTCTTAAGGCTTCATCTTTGTGAGATAGGAAAACTACCCAAGTGAAACGTGAAAAGTCATTAACAATAACAAAAGCATATTTCTTACCTCATATGCTACAAGTTATAGTAGGTCCAAATAAGTCCATATGAAGTAATTGCAATAGTTTTGAGGTGGACACTATGTATTCATTTTTGAAAGAGTTTCTAGTTTGCTTACCATCTAACATGCATCACAAATGTGAGTCTTAGAAATATTCAATTTAGGTGACCCAATGAATAGATCATGTTTGGATAATTTCTCAAATAGATGCATGCTAGCATGACCTAGTCTTCTGTACCATAGCCAGGGATTATCAGACATAGAGGTTAGGCAGATATGACCATCTATATTTTTGAAACCATCAAGTATATAAACATTTTCGTACCTTTTTCCTGGAAGAATTATTTTACCTGATTTGTCTTCGATGGCACATCCAGTTCTCTTAAATTTTACCTCATATCCGGAGTAACAGAGTTGACTTATGCTGAGGAGATTATAGTTTAATCCATCAACCAGATATAGTTCAGTAATGTCACAGTTGTTGTTGAAAGGAATAGTTCCAGTGCCAACTATTTTACCCCTTGAATCATCTCCAAATTTGACGATTCCTCCGTCAATCTTTGTAACTTCCTTAAACAGGCTTTTGTCACCTATCATGTGGCTGGAACACGCACTATCTAGATACCATTTTCCTTTGCACTTTACACTGTGGTGTTCCTGCAATAGAGAATTATTACTTTCTTTTAGTTACCCATGCTTGCTTGGGTCCTGGTGAGTTAGTGTTACTGGATTCGGAGTTCTTAGGTTTCCAAAACCCATCCGGACATATGAGATTTACGAAAGTGACAACCAGAATATTTATGCCCACTCCTGTTACAATAATGACATTTAACCCCAGACCTATTTTCAAGTCTTTCATAAGAGTTGGAATTAGCAGTTATAGGATTTGCTGATTCCTTTCCAGTTGACTTGTAAGTCGACTGGTTCGAGTGACTAGTTGATCTAGTTGTAATTGGTTCTTTTCCAGTCGACTTGTAAGTCGTCTGGTTTGACCTAATAGAGCTGTGGCTGGTGGATTTGCGCAAGCTGTTAAACAGCATTTGCAATTCCTCAAACTCTTCTTGAAGTACGTCTTTTTCAATTTCACATACTTCATGTTTGAGTTTCCAGTCTTTGACTTCTCTAGTGAGTCTCTTAAGTTCATTCATCATCTTTTGAGACTATTTTAGGGTGGAGTCAAGTATGTCTTTTAATTCATTGCATCTTTTACTATCATAAGATCTTACATCGCTAGGTTCTCCTTTTGCCATAAAATAGTTTTCATTGTCTGAATCGTCTTCATCTGTCCAGCACCCTAAAGTTTTATTGATCTCGTTTTCTAGAATTGTCATGAAGCAGAGATTTGCTGTCTCTTCATGGTTTGAGTCATCCTTATCACTCCAGCTTCCAAATGATCTGTTCTTGTTGAATCTTGTAGAGATCTTTCTCTTCAGTTATGGACACTCCGCTTGGATGTGCCCAAACTTTCCACATTCATAGCATTTTCCATCGTTATTGTCTTGTTCATTGTATTGTCTAGATCTTCTTGGTGGAAATCTTCCTTTCTTTGTATTTCTATATCTTCTCAGTAATCCATCCATGTTTCTAGACGTCATAGCGATTTCCTCTTGTAGAACTTCAAGATCATCAATTTCATTCTCAGCAGCTTCAGTAATAGCTTTGAATGCAACAATTTTGTTCTTCTCCTCTTAATTTGTCTTCTTCAGATGCGTTCTTTCGAAAGCAATGAGCTCTCCTCATAGTTAATCATATGATAACTTGTTAAGATCTTGAGATTCCAAAGTGACAACTTTAGTCTGCCAGGTGGTTGGTAGACTTCTGATAATTTTCCTAACTTGATCGCCACTGGTGTATGGTTTGCCAAAAGCTTTTAAGTCACTAATTATTTTACTGAACCGGGCAAACGCTTCTTCGATGGATTCTCCTTCCTTCATTGAGAATAGTTCATAGTCGTGAACTAGCATATTTATGTCGGTTTCCTTTACCTTGCTGGTACCTTCATAGGTAATTTCGAATTGTCCCTCATTTCTTTGGCAGTATCACAACTAGAAATCTTTTCATATTCTTCACCACTTATTGCATTATGAAGCAGATTCCTTGCCTTGTGGTTTATCTGTACATCTTCCAATTGCTCCTTTGAGTATAAGTCTATATCATTAGGGTCAGCGAGTGGTAGAGTGCTCGCAGGCAATGGGTAGTTTCCCTTCTTAATAACTCTCCATACTTTAACATCGTATGCTTTGGTGTTGATTTCCATGCGGATTTTCTAGTGGGAGAACTGTTCTCCATTGAAGTAAGGTTTTCTTACTTGAGAAGTTCCTTCCTGAAATAGAGCTCCAACGATAACCTGATTTTTTATGATCTTTTTCTCGCAAGTTGTTAAGCAAAAAGCAAAAGTGTGAGCCAAGCTCTGATACCAATTGAAAGTACCGGGGGGGGGGGGGGGNAAGTTGTCTTAAAACTTTAGTAATCCACTGAATATGGTAATCTTGCAGATAGAGAAATTTGAAGTAATATGCAGAAATAAAAGATACCAGGAATTTTACACTGGTTCATCTCCCATTTTGCCTTTGTTCCTAATTCTGGTAGGACTTGGAGGAGGAGGAGGAGGAGGTGGAGGGCCCTTGGATCTTGTTGAGTATGGTGATGGTGCCAGAATGCACGAACTAACCTTTGGGGAGGGGAATAAAAATAAAAGAAAAACAAAAAGGTAAAATGTTAGTGCGGATTCTAAGAAATAATATTGCGATATTTAAACACATTGTGCAATAGTATAAGTCGTTTCCTAATTTGGGTGCCTCGTTGTGCCCGAGGTAGGCCTAGCGACAAATTAAATTTGGAGAACTTATAATATTAAATGCCTCATTTTATTGATAAAACAAGACGAGTCTTAAAACAACTGAATGATAAAAGATGTCACTAATGGCCAGTGGCCTTATTACATTAAGAAAGCATGAAATAAAAGATTAAAACTTTAGTAATCGACTGAATATGGCAATCTTGCAGATAGAGAAATTTGAAGTAATATGCAGAAAGTAAATGCAGAAATTAAAGACACCAGGAATTTTACACTGGTACAGATTCAATGTGAATCCTAATCCAGTCCCCTTAGGTTGCAAAGGATTTCTCTTCAAGCAAATGAGTTTTCTTTCGAGTACAGATTTGATATTTGTCGCTCAGTTTTCTAGCACTCGTTTGATACAATGCCTCACCAGTTATGTGCTCTCTTTCTATCTCCGACTTGTTAGACAACGGATCTATATAGGCTACTATGCTTGTTTGCAGTAAATTGAAGAGAGTTATTTTGGTTCGATCAAAGCATGCTAAGGATGGAGTTTCACTATGAATTTATACAAGGACAAATGGTGAAGGCTTGTCAACCCAAGGGTTTTGATCTTTCGAAATAGTTGATTCTTTCCGAAAATAAAGTACTAGCCTTTGCTTCTCTTAAGATCTTTTCCTTTGGCAACTGACGGGTTTGACATAATTCTTCCTTGATTTTTGGACCTTTCGATCTTGACTACTGTCCGGATCCTCTAGCTTTAATTGATCTTTAGTGATTTGATCTGACTCGTCAATCACGGATTTCATTGAATCTTTATTCCATTATGACAGATTTGATTTCCCAGAATCATGGAGTTAATCCCGTTTTGCTGATGTAGAGTTGATTCTTTCCTTGTGCATCGTGAGTATTTAGTGCAGCTTCCTTTGTGAACGATATCCTTCTTTGTTCAACATAGCAATTCCAATAGGTCCTTTTTGCTTCTTTGAACTCCTGCACATGTATATTAATTTGCATCATTAAAATATGTTCTAACATTATGTTTAGAAGTTGTAGCAAAAACACTATAGAGCTAATGACTTATACTACCGGGTTTTGGGAAAATGTTTATTGTATAAAGGATTTATTTCAGAAGAATTTTAGATGTTATTACGTATTGTTGTTATTCCATAATTGTTAGGCTTACCTAATTCTTAAGACTAGGTGCCATCACGATACCCAAACGGAGAAAAAGATGGGTCGTGAAAAGTTGGTATCAGAGCTCTAAGTTCATAGGTGCTACGAGTCATAAGCGAGTTTAGTAGAGTCTTGCGGATTGGTACAGAGACGTCTGTACTTCTCTTCAAGAGGCTACAAAACTAATAGGACAATCTTACTTTTTAATTCCTATCATGCGAGCTTATTTATCACGGATTTTGAACTTTTATCGTTCCATTTTCTCACCGACGGTAAGGATACGAGCTGCAGTTATCGACGGTGCTACTCCTGGAGTAGGTGTTGCTAGAGGCAGAGGTAGAGGCTGACGCGGAGTATATGTCTCAACTAGACCACACTCATAGTAGCGAGTTTCCATTAGTCAGGTCCCAGGTGTCATGGCGGCACAATTTGTCGTTCTAGTTCAGCCCATGGTCAGGGCAGCAACATCCGAGGGAGAAAAACTTAGATTTGCAAGATTCAAGAAAATGTGACCCTCCTACATTCAGCGGGTTGGCTGAAGAGAGCACAATGGGTTTCATAGAGGAGTGCTATCGCACTATCAGCACTATGGGTATTGCAGAGATGAGTGGTGTTTCTTTTACTACATCCTAGCTTGATGGAGCAGATTATCAGTGTTGGGAAATGCATGAGTCGTATCGCGAGCTGATGCAGCTTCACATACATAGGTTCAGTTTCTAGAGATATTTTGAGAGAGGTTGTACCTCAGTCACTTTGAGATGCATGGCATGTAGAGTTTTAGCAGCTGCATTGGGGCACCATGTCAGTAATAGATTATGCTGCTAGATTTAGCGATTTAACCATACATGCCCATATCTAGCTTGCACTAGTTAGAGATGAAGTTCGTGGATTCATTGAGGGGATCAGCCATGATATTTGTTTCAGGATGGCTCTAGAGTTGGAGTCAGATATTTATTCCAACAGGTGCTAGGGATCGCTCGTCGGTTAGAGGACATGTGGACCAGGAGTGAGAGGATAGACAAGATCAGCAGAGAGAGAGTACAGTAAGGCGATGAGGCTTCAAAGATCGAAGAGATCTGCTGGCCCTTATTCTGGAGGTAGGGTGCAACGTGGTAGAGGTTTTGTGGGTTAGCCAGTTCAGTTTGCACTTCAGGTGTTCATGGGTCTCATAGTACCAATACCGCACAGTTCCCACAGCCACATCAGTTGAGGGGTTGCTTTGAGTGTGGAGATGCTAGCCACATGGTGAGAGATTTCTCCAGATTTCGGACATAAATGTCATAACAAGGTATTTAGGTGAGTAGAGTGTGCTCAAAAGGGGTATAGGCCCGACCCATTGATGTGTTTCATATATTAGGCTTAAGGCCATTGCGTTAGATGATGTCATTCAGGTATGATTTTGATTTGTTAAAGACGAGCACCATCCGTAGTTCATTACAGTTCTGCTTATCGGGGTGAGTTCCCCTATTTGTTTCTCTACTAATGGGTGCGTTTCATGATTTGCACTCTGTTCATGTGTTACCCCATTGAGAGGTTCTATGAGTGATAGCCGTGTCTATCATCTGTTTCTGGTCATTATCGGGAGTTATGATACTAGTAGTATGTGTTGTAATTTTATTGAGGGAATTGATCTATTAAAAGGTTTCAGCTGGTTTGATGTACACCCTACTTGTGATTCAAAGTGGAGGGCGGGACCCTCGTGCTTTTATGTGATTTCATATGTTGAGAACAGGCTGGGTACCGCGGTGGAAGTTATATCAGTATGAGATCCTTGTGATTATTTTATATGCTTTAATTCTTTCTTCTTAGATTGTTTTTGTAGATTGGTATTGATTGAAAATTTGTGTTTGTCGGGCTTGTTGGATAGTTCCCGTATGTGTTTCCTTTTCCATATTCAGTCTTTTTCATTCCGTGCTTCCTAAGTTTTAGCTTGTCGGGTGTGTGCCCGTTGGTATTAGCTGAGATTCTGTGATTTGGGTGTTTTGTTATGTATCTTTAGTGGTTATTGTATAATCGCTAGTGTTATGGAGGTTTGAAACGGGTTCCTATTGAATATGAGGCTTATGGCCGGTGCTGAATTTGATTTCGGGTGATATTGTTATCAGAAATGTTATTGTGGGCCTATATGTGATGTGTAATATTGTATGGTTTTACCCTATGGGTTTTGGCACGAGTTGATGTAGCTGGTCGAGACTGGTACCAGATATGGATTTAGAATCAAGTCTCTTGGAAGTAAATGGAAGGTGAGAATTTTGTCTCTAAGACTTATTGGTATTGGTAGAAAAGGCTAAATTTCAGTTGAGATGGTGTCGTAAGGTTTATGTGGATTGGAGTGACTTGGGACCCCCGCGGGTGTATGTTGGAAGTGTGCATTTAGTGATTTGAGGACCTCGAGGAGAAACATAGAATGTTGGAGGACGGATTTTTGTTTTAAAAGGGGAAGGATGTAACAACCCGGCTGGTCATTTTGAGAATTTAATCTTCGTTCTGAGGCATAAGGTCTTGAAAAAAATCATATTATGTGTATCGACTTATGGGCATGGTTGAATTGAGCTAACAGATGATTCAGAGTCAAATTGGAAGAAGGAATCTAGTTTCGGAAGTTTAAACAGTGAGAATTTGACCGGAATTGGACTTTTGAGTAAACGGCCCCCGAATGAATTTTTTATAATTCCAAAAGCTTTGTGTGGTGATTTTGTACTTAGGCATGCCTCCGGATTTAGTTGGAGATCCGTAGGGTAAATTGAGGCATTTCAGCAAAAGTTAGAAAAGTTAAAGTTTGGAAAATAAAGAAGTTTGACCTATATTTGACTTTTGGGATATTGGGGTCGGAATGTGATTCCGAGAATTGGAAAAGCTCCGAGATGTCAATCGGGACTTGTCTGCAAAATTTTGTGTCATTCTGGGTTGAATTGATAGGTCTCGACACGAGTTTAGAAATTTGATGATTTGAAAGTTCATAAGTTCAAATTATGGTTTAATTCATTGTTTCGGTGTTGTTTAATGTGATTCGCAACCTGGAGCGAGTCTGTGTTAGGTTATATGACTGGTCTGTGAGTTTGAACGAGGTCCTGGGGCCCTTGGGTGCGTTTTGGATGGGCTTCAGGGCATTTTTCCTTATGTTGAAACTGCCGTTCTGCTATCCGGTGTTTCCTTCGAGCGATCGCATAGGCATAGCCGTGATCACGTTGTATAATGTTTACTTTCCATATTTTCCTTCATCACGTACGCGAACATATACTAGCAACAACAACTTTATGATTTCCCCTTTCTCTTCTGCGATCGCACATTGTTTTTTGCGATCGCATAGTGTAGCTTTGGGCTTCAACATTTTCCCCTTTTGCGATCACATTGTTCAGTATGCGATCGCGTAACACAAATGTGTGCGGTAAAACCAGGGGCCCGATTTCCCCATCATTAGGTCACCTCGTAGGCATGCTTCTCAAGGCTCGAAGACGAGGTCGAGACTCACCTTCGGGAGCCGTCGGGTATAGGCCCCGGGGGCATTGCGTACTTACGGCAATAATATAGGAGAGGGGAGTTCCCGAGGCACGCAACTGATATTGATAGAGCCTGGTGCTGTCTGGTGTCCCATCCCGCTTTCTTTATCATTAATGTATCTTGTACTATGTTGGGATCTCCTCTACTATATAAAGGTAATCCTTGGCACTTTGTAAAGGGCGACTGTTGCTCCAATACTCTACATGAAATAATAACTCTCTCTCTTTTCTATCTAACTTACACGCTCGAGATCGTCATTCTATTCTATTATCTCAATGACATCTTCCTTCTCCAGGGATCCACCCTAATTTTTTAGCACCACCCGAGCCGCTATCCGATATACCACCAACAATCTGCTTTCAAGACACCGATCAGGCACAATCCGAAGCTCGATGTGAATTCGTATATGACTGGTGAGCGGGTTCTGCTTCGGGTTTCGCCTATGAAAGGCGTCATGAGGTTTGGGAAGAAAGGAAAATTGAGTCCGAGGTTTATTGTCCCTTTTGAGATCTTGAGACGAGTTGGGGAGGTTGCTTATGAGCTTGTCTTTCCTCCCAGTTTAGCCGGGGTTCATCCAATATTTCATGTTTCGATGCTCCGGAGATATCACGGTGACCCATCGTACGTGTTGGATTTCAGGTCAGTCCAGTTGGAAAATGATCTATCCTATGTTGAGGATCTAGTGGCTGTATTGGACAGGCAGATCAAAAAGTTGAGGTCAAAGAATATTTCTTCAGTAAAGGTTCAGTGGGGGGGTCAGCCGGCAGAGGAGGCAACCTGGGAGACCGAGCAGGATATGCGCAGCAGTTACCCTAATATTTTCACTACTACAAGTATGTTATCTGTGCTCGTTCGAGGACGAACGAATGTTTATGTGTAAGAGGATGTGACGACCCGTCCGGTCGTCTTAAGAATTAATGCCTCGATCCCCAATTAACTGCTTCCTCTAAGTTCATTTCTGCTATTTTGGTTTGTCATGACGTTCGGTGTTGGATCTCGAAAAGTTTTGGGACACAGTCCCTAAATGAGAGCTTAAGTGTTGAAAGGTGGTCCGTAGTTGGAACGGTGTGAAGACGACCTCAAAATTGAAATTTGATGGTTCCGATAGCTCCGTTAGGTGATTTTAGGTTGGGAGCGTGTTCGGAATATATTTTGGAAGTCCGTAGCTCATTTAGGCTTGAAATGCCGAAGTTTGAATATTTGAGATTTCCGGTCCGATAGTGAGTTTTTGATCTTAGGGTTGGATTGGAATTCCGGGAGTTGCAGTAGCTTCGTGATGTCATTTGGGATGTGTGTGCAAAATTTCATGTCATTCGGGTGTGTTTTGGATAGGTTTTTGATCGAAAATGTGTTTTGATGGAATCTGTAGTTTTTTTTAGCAAACCACTAGGCAAGTGCCTAGGTCTAGTTTTTATTGATAACATAAAAGAAAAATACAACAATTAGGAAAAGTACAAATAAGGGGGACAATAGCATCGATCTTGTTACCCATATACCTTGGCTATATAATCACTCTTCTGCGCCTCACATTGCCTCATGATTGCAGCCTCATGTACAGGATTCATGGTGTAGCGGCAGGCAAAGTCTCACGGGGGCATATAATCTCATAGCCGCGTGGATATTTTTCAAAAGGCATATAAGCAAGGAAACACAAACCGGGCTAAACCTTACCATACTAATCCTACTGAGGCAAAGAAAAATTCGGGTTTCAGGTGTTGAGTAAGGTGTTTTAAGGATTGGTACAAGTTTGAATAGGGTATTAGGTGTTATTGGTACTATTGGTTGAGGTCCCAGGGGTCTCGGGATGATTTTGGATGGTTGATAAAAGGTTTTGAAGTTGAAAAGTTGTTGGGGCCTGCTGGTACCTATCATAACCGCACCTGCGGTTTGAGTTCCGCAGGTGCGGAGCCGCAGAAGCAGCCTGGCCTTCGTAGGAGCAAAAATTGGGCTCCCTCAGCTTTTTTGCAGGAGCAGAAGTTCAACCGTAGATGCGGTTACGCACCTGCGAGACTTTCATCGCATATGCGGCTTTGGGCTATTAGTTGGAAATTGCAGAAGCGGCACTTGGTCCGCAGAAGCGGGACCGTAGAAGCGGAAATCACTGTTATGAAATATGAAATTCGAGGGTTTAGTTTCAAAAGTTGAAAAAATCAAACTTGAGCTCGGGAGAGGGCGATTCTGAGTGGGTTTTGTAGTGTAGTTCATCGGGTAATGTTTATCTAATCCCTTCTAGTTATATTCCATCATTATGTAGTTAAATCCATCATTTAAATTCGAAATTGAGGTCCAAAAATTGGGAAAATTGGAAGAAACTTCATAGACTAAATTATTGAGTTTTTAGTGTGTGTTTGACCCCCGATTTGGGAGATTTTTATATGCTTAGACTTGGGAGAGTACGAGGGTTCTGAAAATGTAAAAATTATTCGATTCCGAGTTGTTGGCCTAAAGGGCATTTTGGTCAATTTACCTAATTTCATGCCATAGCTTCAAATTAAATAGTAGAATAAGTTTTTTGGGATGTTATTTACAATGTTTAATTTAATTGAATAGATTTGGGCCATTTGGAGTCGGATACTTGTGGCAAAGGCATGATTTCTAGCTGATTTTGTACTGGTTCGAGGTAAGTGGCTTGTTTAACTTTCTGTGGGGGACCTTTCCCCTTAGGATATGATATTTGGTAATTGAATGCGTTGTACGTGAGTTGACGAGCGCGTACTTGAGCTAATTGTTGGAAATCCGTTTTTTCTTGAAGTATTTAAATTGGGTTTTTCTTGCTTATCTGTTTATTTTGAATTGCGAGTTATCCTATGCTAGTTTAGAGAAACATGTTTATTTGACTTATTTGCATAATTGCTTAAACTGTCCTGGTTATACTACGTGAAGCATGTTAGGATAGGATTTTCTATTACTTGTTCTGAGTTTAGCATTTATCCTAATGTTTTGGGCTATTATGGTGTGTTTTAAATTGGGATTACGGGACGGCATCCCAGGAGATCCCTAGCATATGTAAATGTAAATTTTGAGGATACCAAGAGATCCTCGGGATACCAAGATATCTCTCGTGTATATGATGAGGATACTAAGAAATCCTCGGGATACCAAGAGATCCCTCGTGTATATTTTGAGGATACCAAGAGATTCTCGGGATACGAAGATATCCCCGGCTATTATTTCCTGTTGTGAGTAGTATTCCTCATACTATTTTGTTTCTGCTTCCTATTACTGTTTCCCTTATTTATCCTATTCAGATTCTCGCTGTAGACTTTATCTATTCTATTTTTTTTTCTTTTTTTTCATTATCTTATCATATATTATGTTTATCTTTGTAGGGCCCTGACCTGCCTTGTCGCTACCCAACCGAGGTTAGGCTTGACACTTACTGAGTACCGCTGTGCTGTACTCATGCACTTTCTGCGCATGTTTTTCATGTGCATATCCAGGCACCTCTGCCCAGGCGTATCTTCCCCGATGCAGAGAGGTCTAGCAGAGATTTCGAGGAACATCTGCCTCGTCTGTAGACCTGGAGTCTTTTTCTTTTTCTAGCTTTAGCAGTTAGCTTTAATTCCCCTTTTCGTATTGTTCGTTTTAGACATTCTGGAGTTAGAGCTATGTATTTACTTTCCGTTATCCTGTATTTTCATGGGTTTTCGGGTTTTGGGGTGATGTTGTAGACTTCCGCATTATTGAGTAATATATGCCGAGCGACATCTCTTATACAATTTTCTTTTAATAGTTTATTTTTAAATAATTTATTCCGCAAGTTATGTTGTTGTTCCATATTGTTAGCTTACCTAGTTGTAGGAACTATTTGCCATCACGACATGTTCACAGAGGACGAATTGGGGCGTGACATTGAGACCCGTATTTTATGATTTTGAGATGAGGAGTCACAGGGTGACTTATATTTGGAGGATTTTCTTTTTTGGAAAAGATTATATTTGAAATCATTATATTGAAATAAACTCTTTTGAAAAGGACACTTATTTGAAGGAACTATATTCAAACCAATTTTTATCACTTGAAAAGAGTTGGGTTCTTTGATTGATGCTTGCTGGTTAAGACTCAAGGTGAAGGCTGTCGTACTTGCTGAGTTATGACTTGCCCTTATTGTATTTGTAATTTCGAGTTTGGGTTGTATTTTTTGTTCACTTTTATGTGCATTAATATGGTTTTCCACTTTTACTTGATGTTTCCTTTCTTATTGTAGTTTTTGTATTTTTAAAAATATCACTTAGTCTTTATATAGATATCATGTTCAGTTCTTTTTCTATACTTATACTTGTTATGCTTATTATACTAGTAAGTGTCTTGACTGTTACTCGTCATTATCCCACCGAGGTTAGTCTTTATGCTTATTGGGCACCGCTGTGGTGTTCTCATACTACAGTTTCGCATATTTTTTTGTGCAGATCCAAGTATTTTTCGCTAGTAGCTGTGGAGATTCTTACCGAGGAGACACAAGATAAACCTGTTGCTGCATTCGCAACTACGGAGTCACCTTCAAATTTTATTTTCACACTGTTAAAGCTATTTCCATACGGTTGTGTGTAGAAGTTGTAGCGAAAACTCTATAGAGCTTATGACTTGTACTACCGGATTTTGGGAACATGTTCATTATATAAAGGATTTATTTCAGAAGAATTTTAGATATTATTATGTATTGTTGTTATTCCAGAATTGTTAGGCTTACCTAATTCTTAAGATTAGGTGCCATCATGATACCCTACGTTAAAATTTCGTCTTCAGTTAATTGACGTGTACTCAATGATGAGATTATCAGAGGTTAGCATATTTATGCGATTTATTACAAGAAATAACTAAGTACCATGAAGGAAAGGGTACACGAATTAAAGAAAATGAGTTTCGTTGAAGGTTGTCGATTTGGGATAAAATACGGGCCGATCATTAATACACGATAATTATAAATTAGTACCATGTAAGGTACCATATGACAACGGTAGTATAATATATAAAGTATATATGAAGTATTTTTAGAATAAACAAAATTTTAATTAATTTGTTATAATTTTTAAATTATGCGGGTAATTGATTAATTATCGGGTAATAAAACATTATCCGATTAATTAATAAATGGATAAGATTAAATCCCTTCTCCCAAGAAAAATGTGGCAGGAAGGCCACTACTTAAGCATGACTCATATTAAATTGTGTATAGTTGGCAGTAACATAAGCAAAGTCTTATCAAAATTAGACTTAAAACATTTTGGTCTCGGGTTGAAAAAGACATTCTGTCTTTGACATCCATTATCAAATTCATTTTGGTCTTTGGGTTCAAAGAGAAAATGCTAAAGTAGTACTAGATTCCATTTTCGAAAGCTTGCTTCAGTCAGAAAAAATTCGTTCATCAGTTCAATTTTAGCCAACATTTTAATTTCAAAGAGCTATAAATTCTGTTTCTGAATTTCGAGAGCTTCGAAGCCGAAGCAGAATTTCATCCATATTTTGCAGAAGTTGATTCTTTCAAATAATTTCAGGAATAGGTATGCTAAGGCTATCCCGTCTTTCTTTTGTCATGATCCATGCGATACGAACGAAACGTGCAAATGCACAAATATCATGAATAAGTCTATTCATACAAGTATTAGAGATATCTATGTTCTTGAATTTCCGTGTATCATAATATTTTATCATCTGTACATAGGTCTTAGAAAAATACGAAAGTTGAAAAGAGTTTACTTTATGATATTACTCAAAGGCAAAATGGTCTTATGAAGCTTCGAACGATTTTATTAAGTAGTTTTCATGCATTGTATGAATGTGCACTGACCCATGACTAGGTGGCGTTATATACGCGTATATATGTATGTATATATATTTATATGGGATATGGGAAGGGTTATGGCGTTATATACGCACCATCACCTGATCAGTTGGTATACGTTGATGATTTTGCCCACAGTTGCCAATATGATATGATGGGATGCCTTTAGAGGGTGATGATGTTATGAGAAATGTATCTATGCACGACATGACATTCATATGCATATGCATGACGCAAATTGTATTTCATGATTTACAGAGTTATTCAGACTTACAGGTTGAGTCACGTACTCTATACTTCTTCCATATCTATTATGTACTTATTTATGTGCCTTACATACTCGGTACATTTTTCGTACTGATATCCCTCTTGCTAGGGGACACTACATTTCATGCCCGCAGGTTCCGATAGACTGGTCGAGAGCCCTCCAAGTAGGTTATCAGCTCAGCGGAAAATGTTGGTGCGCTCCATTTGCTTCGGAGTTGCTTGTTTGGCTTGTGTGATTTAGACGTGTATTGTTTGGTATGGCGGGACTCTGTCCCGACCTTTATGACATTTATGTACTCCTAGAGGCTTGTAGATATATGTCGTGTACGTGAAAGATTGTACGGCCTTGTCGGCCTATGTCTTGAGTTTATAAATAATCATGTTGACCTATTAGGCCCGTATGTCATATGTATATGATAATATAATAGGAAAAATACGTTACGTTGTTACCGGGTGCCTGTCGTGGCCCATTGGTTTGGGTCGTGACAAAAGTGGTATCAGAGCAGTTCTGTCCTAGGAAGTCTACAAGCCGTGTCTAGTAGAGTCTTGTTTATGGGTGTGTCGTTCACCACAATTATAATCAGGAGGCTACAGGGCATTTAGGATTGTCACCTTTTATTCTTACTCGAGATCGTATGGTAGAGTTAACTTATAAGAATTCAAACTCCAAAAATCTTTTCATTCGTTATAAGACAATACCTATATCCGGAAAGAAGTTGAAAAGGGAGATAATTGAGAAAGACCTGAGTCGGGGGAATTGAATTTTTGTATGATGCCTACGATAAATAAATGTGAGGTCTTTAGCAGATCATGGGAGTATTGAAAGGTGTAAGCTTTCTGATGTTGACACCCAATTTTTGCCATATATTTTCAATATGCAAATTAACTTCAAAATGGCATATATATGCATGTGTTAAATCGTTTTATTATTTTTCCACATTTTTTAAGGTTTTAAAATCAATTTATTTCCCGTTCTTTTTATCCATAAAAACCCAATAATTATTTTTAAAATTATTATTTTTAGTAATTCATCCGTTGGATTTTCATCTTTATTCCAAGATATGGCTAAGGTAATCTTTACATATTTTTATAATTTTTTTAGTATTTTTAAAAGTTAATTGCACATAATTGCAATACTAGTCTTTTAAAATTTAATTGTGTCTTATATTCATAAAATTAATTCATGTATATTTAAATCGTTAATTATATGTTATAAATTATTTTAATGCTTTCAATTTATTTCAAGAAATTAATTTACTATTTTAATAATTTTAAAAGCGAAAAATTGGCTATAATAATAATAGCCCAATTACATTTCAATTTTAGCCTAATTTTGATCCCAAATTAAACCCAATTTCCTCGGTCCAATTCCCATTCAAACCCGACCCACAACCTAATTAAACGTCACAACCCAGATCCCTTACTAGCCATTTCAATCCTTGTCGTTGATCATTTAGATCAATAACCATTATTCGCCCTTTCCATTTTTAACCTTAAACGACCCCTAACCTACCTTATTCTTTACCAAACGCCGCCCTTGAATCCCTCTTCTCTCAATTCTCTCCGAGACCTCACCTGAACCCTAGCCATCGCCCTCTAATCCCACCCTAATACCTACCTAATCCATGGACCCCCATGGTCATTTGAGACATGCATGGCTCTTGGTTGTTTGTGTTTGTGGTTTCATGGCCAAACTTCGAAGGAATCTGGTCCGATCCTTACTAGACTATTGTTTATGGCCTTTCTCCGGCCATCCATGACCTTTTAATTCATGGCCTTTTAAGGCAGATCCTTAAATTTTTCTGGTTAGATCGTTAACTTTAAAAGTCTTTCTCGCTTTTCTGGGTTCTCTGAAACTCTAATCTCTAAGACCTTTCGATTTCTTTCAGATCTATCTTAGATTTGTGCTTGCTATGAACTTTTTAAGTGTTTCACGAAGGTTCTTTGACTTTTCTTTCAAAATAACTCTTTATCATTCAAGGACTAGGATTTCTCTTAACATTTAAAGACCCCTTCTCTGATTTTCATGTTGTTTGTGATTTTGCTATGTTCAAACAATTTGTTTATGTTTTCCTTCTCTTTTGATTCAGCATGTTAGAAACCCTAGTTCCTTTTAGTCTTATGAATGTGTACTTGTTGTTTGTTTCTTACTCTCTTTTCCTTGTTTGACTTGTTTGATTTTGAGTTCTTACCATCTCTTAAGCTCGACTACTGCTGAAGCCCTAAATTTCTTATAAGTTTTCTCACTTATTACTACTGTGAGGCCTTTACTTGTTTCTAATTTCTCTTACCTGAT
This sequence comes from Nicotiana glauca, assembly GCA_026770625.1. Lineage (NCBI taxonomy): Eukaryota > Viridiplantae > Streptophyta > Magnoliopsida > Solanales > Solanaceae > Nicotiana > Nicotiana glauca. Next base: position 55,573 of record MU715180.1, read on the forward strand.
ACTATGTTCTTCTTCAATGTTGTTTCTATGTGGATATTTGACCTACTTGACTACTGTGCCTCGAATATTTTCCTTAATATTGAATCCTAGCTTATTTCTGCCACTGCTATATATTTGTGTTATCTCTTTTGCCAATGTGTTTGGCCTCGCATGTCTGATGTTTCTATTCAATCTGTTTATACACTGAAGTTTCTTCCTTGATTGATCATGATCTGATGACTGATTGCAAAATCTTTTTCTTTTATGAACCCTAATTTCACTCGCCTGTTTAACTTTAATTGATTATGTTTCCTTTACTGTGATGTTCTACCTTGCTGAATCCTTTCCCAAATTAAGCATATTCTGTATATAGACTTGATTGTTTACTTCATGCTTTTACTGCCCCTTACATGGCAATAATCAATCTATCCCAAATTGATTTTATTTCCTTAATTAAAACATATTAATACTCGTTAAGCCATGATTCATTAATTAAACGAAATCACTTGGGTTAATTGATTCTAATAGTGATTATTTCCATATTTGTGTTAAGACTTTATTGATTGCCTTTTTTTTTACACGTTTTCAAAACTATAAATACCAACCCCTTCTTTTCTTTAAAGGACACGAACAGCTTGAGTTCAGAATACACACTTACACTTAAAACTCTCTCTTTCTTTACTGCTACTTGTGCTATTACTTTGTCTAGCCGATTGAAAGCCAAGGCTAGACTGTGGACTCTTGTTTGCTTTACCTTTCTGCACTTTGCTTTTCTACTGGTATGTCCTAGTTAACATTTTAAGTCTCAACAATAATGTGTTTCTTCAAGTTGCTTCAGTTTCTCATTCATGTTTACTTCTGCTCATGTTTAGGCACTCCATTTATGTTACTAGCATGCTGAAATATGTTCCTTTTCCCTTTTAGATTAATGTTTCCCTATGTATCTGCTCTATCAGTTGATTGTTATGTGATATGCTGACTTATGAATCCCTAACCCCATATCCCCTCTATGTGCTTGTGTTCCTTTGGTTGATTGTGGGCAGGCTATCATCATCTATTGTTGTACATGACCAAACCTGCCCCTTTATAAGGTCATATGCTTCATACAATGTATTCCCAAAACTCCTCGACCCCTTTGTGTAACTTTTGATTCTATGGATTTTGAGCTCTACTACTACTATTTTTAAATCACCCTTTAATAATTACTATTTCCAACTTAGTTTTAATCAATCCTTGTCTTGCACTTCCACTATCTTCTTAGAACCTAGGTTCTGCCCCTCTTGTGTGAGCCTTGCCTTAGGACCCTTGAGCTCCCTCTGAACTTGGACACATAAATGATATCCCTTCCACACTGCACTAATTTCTGTCTGGTTATGCCAACCTGGGTGTAAGCACTGTCCGGCGTCCCTTGAGACCCTTAGGGAACTTTGACACACCCAGGTATGAGAAAGGCTTTGAACACCATGGGCATCTGAAGTGATTAATTATATAAATCAAATAAGAAGTCAAGATCATGCTTCTTTTGGTTGTAATTTCTTATTTCTGCACTTCTTTTGTAATTCGAGTATTTAGGCAGTAATAATTTGTAACGAATATTGGGGTTGGATAGTGAAAAGGGATGGGGTAATTATACATGTTTTAAGGATAGACATCATGCCTATAGGATATGTTTAACAAATTTTGTATGTTTCTGCTTCCACACTTAGACATCATGCGTATAGGATCTGTTTTAATAAATTCTGCATGTTTCAATTTCCACACTTAGACATCATGCCTATAGTATATGTTTAATAAATTCTGTATGTTTTTGCTTCCACATTTAGTCATTATGCGTATAGGATCTGTTTTAATAAATTTAGCATGTTTACTTCCACACTTGGACATCATGCTTATAGGATATAATGGCTATAATCAGACATCATGCCCAACAAGGTTAAAATCAGCTTCGAAATTAGATGTCATGCCTATAAGATTAAAATTAATATTTTAATAGAAATCATGTATAAAGGAATTTCGCTGTGATCAAATGAATCCTTCCTACTTGACTTCATGTTCAATTAGATACCATGCCTATTGGACCAAAATCACCCTTTAAGACTTAGATACCATGTCTGTAGGAATAAAAAAAACAACTATAATAGATTGCATGCCTATAGGATCTAAAACCAGTTTAGTTTAAAAAAGTAGTTTGACTCTTACTGTTCTGAATCAGTGTAAACAACTTACTCCTTTTATCAATACGGTTTAGAAAGAATGTTTATAGGATACAAATTGCCTGTTTAAAATTAATCATCATTTACAGCATCACTCTGTATATCATGCTCATAGGATATTACTATTACGCCTAGGCAAGTCTTAAGTAATAATGATGATAAAATTAAACCCGCCTTTATCTAATTAGCTACTGCTACAACCAGCAGGAAGCCTGATTCGGACTTCTTATTTGAGCTATATAAGGAATCTGGTTCTGACTCAAATTCCCTACTTTAGGATCTTTAAAATCCAGACTTTAATTGTGTTTGAGTCGTGCTATTATTATGTATTATTTACGGAGGATTATATAAGCCTTCTAATTGCTTACATGTTTACCCTTTGAATGTAGTCCTTTGTGTTTTTGTATGTTGTCTTAGTGTTTTTACATTTAAACCTAAGAGTTAGCCTAAGTCCTCCCTCTTTTAGGAATATTGGTTCTAAATTCCTCCGGGACTGATAGGAACGGGACAGGTAATAGCACGCAATAGAGTTCGAGACCAATCCGTGCTTTAAATTCCTTTACGGGGTGGGAAGGGTAGATATGTATATGATGACTGGTGCGCTAATACCACGTGTAGACCCTCTTTTGAGAAGTGATTATCGGGTATTGTATTGATGTGATTCATATTACAAATGAACATAGGACCCCTTTACATACGCATGCATGCTTAGTTATAACTCTTTCAAAACTTTGCTTTATTTAATCATTTCCAAACACTTGTATAGTTAAATCCCCTCTTATTTGAGTCTTGTTTGTTTACTCGTAAATTGCACAAATTCACAAAAACTATCTGGTCGGGAACCACACTAGTGGATCTTGACGGGTGCCTAACACCTTCCCCTTTAGATAATTTTAAACCCTTACCCTATCTCTTTTTATCAAACGTAGTTGTTGTTGAACCCCATAGGTACCCTAACTCACCTTAAAATTTTTAGGTAGCGACTCTTTAAAATTACAAAAACCCCTTTCCTAAAAGGAAAGAGTTGTCTCAAACAAATCTTATAAATCCGATTCGGCGAAAGAAAAAGGGGGCGCAACAGCATGGCTACTCTACTGGACATTTTTTGTCTTTTACCATTTCATATTATTCTTGTGAATTTGTGCCTATCTCAATGCGCAATTATCTGTTTAATTCCTTTAAGCATTTAATTTCTTCTTTAGAAACAAAACTAACATATCTTCCTTCTTTTCTTTTCTTTATTGCTTTAAATTATGAAACTGCTGTATTTATCGCTTTAATAATCATGTTCAACATCATACTCTATTCGTGCCAAAACAAATACTATAGCAACACTTATAATGAGTGGTTGCGCTCTTCCTATATCATTACCCCTAAATTCGGGAAGGCATATTTGCAGTAAAACTAGTCGATCAGTAGTGCAGTCGACAGTTCCTAGCCTTCCCCCTTGAGTTGTCCGCTCAAGGGTGCCAGTCTAAAACCCCATAGAAACCTTACTCTATTCAAATTGTGCATGCATCATGATCAAACCTAGCCGGATCAGTTATGTTGTCCACATAATGATCCTTTAAGATGGCCTTGTCCAAAAGTCCACTAGGTTTCCCTAAACCCAAAACGGACGTCAACACATTCTGCGCATTTATTTGGATAACTTAAAAGCTTCATGCTAATTATTGATATTAAATAGTCGAGTTTGGTAGGAATAGGGTCTAACCCTTTTGTTTTGAAGAAAATGAGGCATGAGTTCACCAGTTTCGGTGTGATTAGCACGCCCCCACTCTTGCTAGACTGGTGGCAGAGTCTTCCATCAAATGACCAAATCAATGAGTGGAAAGAGAGGGCAACCAAAGCTACCGGAAAGCTAGAATATCTGGAATACAGTCTGCTGGAATTGGAAGAAAAAGTGAGGAAGAGAGTCACTGACTTCCAAAACGCTAAGGGAAACGAAAGAGAACAGCTGCAAAGGCATTTTTACTGGTGAACCTACACGAACTGGAGGATTTGATCAACGAGAGCATTCAATCTGGGGAAGGTCCTTTTGGGACCAAGTAGATAGGAGTTTACCCTTTTTGCTTTATGAATATAATAAGGCTAATGCCCATTAGTAACGTTTATTTAAGTGTCGATCTGGAATTTGTCTTATTTTTATCAATAAAATGAGACATTTAGCATTCAAAGATCTCCAAATCAATTTGTCGCTAGGCCTACTCGGGCACCATGAGGCTCCCAAATTAAGATACGCTTTACATTTCTGCGCTACCTGTTTAAATATTGCAATACCTTTTATGATCCTCACTAACTTGTTTATATTTTTGTTTTTTATTTTTTTCTTTTATTATTCCCCTCCCCAAAGGTTAGTTCATGCACTCTGGCAACATCATCTTACTACACGAGATCCAGGGGTCCTCCAACCAATCCTCCTCTTAGTCCAGTTAAAATCAAGAATAAAGTTGACAGTGGTATGGATTGCTGTGTTATTCTCGAGGAGGAGGGGGTGGAAGGTCCTTCCATACAAGCTGTGAGCAAAGGGGCATACCTCAACAATTGGACCGTCTGGACAACTAGAGCCCGATGAGCCTCGGGGTAGAAAGGCTAAAACAAGCACTATTCACTGTTTTATTTACCGAATTATTTTCTTTTCATATTTTTCAATTTCCACAATAAGATCTTCAATGTTGAAAACAATAATTCAATTTATCAAAGCATGTTTGATTTTTTCCAATGAATTAATATTTATTTATATTGTTTTCCTCCTTATTTTACCTATACAACATTTTTATTACTTATCTTGAAGAACCAATGACTGTGACATTCAATGAGACAACACAACAAACGGACACTAATTCAGAAGAAGATGACATACCTGATGAGATCGTCAAATAAGTTGAGGACTTTGAGAACAAACCTAAATCTAACCTGGATGAAACCAAAATTGTTAACCTGGGAGACGCAGAAAACGTCAAGGAAACATGAATCAGCATTCACCTATTACCATCAGAAAAGAAAGAATACATAAAGTTTATAAAGGGGTATGAGGAAATATTTTCCTTGTCGTACGATGACATGAACGGTCTGAGTACGTCTATTGTGGCTCACAAACTGCCAACCAATCTAATGCGTCTACTGGTAAAGCAAAAGCTCAGAAAGTTCCAACCTGATATGAGTCTGAAAATCAAGGAAGAAGTCACTAAATAAATCAAAGCTATGGTTCTCAGGGTGGTTGAGTACCCGACATGGTTAGCCAACATTGTGCCAGTATCAAAGAAGGATGGGAGTGACAGAGTCTGTGTCGACTACCGAAATCTCAACTGGGCTAGTCTGAAAGATGATTTCCTTTAGCCGAATATACAAATCTTGACTGATAATTGCGCCAAGAATGAGCTACAGTCATTGGTGGATTTCTTCACTAGTTATCATCCGATATGGATGAATGAGGAAGGTGCTAAGAAAACGGATTTAATTACGACGTGGGGAGTGTATTGTTACAAGATGATGCCATTTGGCCTGAAGAATGCAGGGGCCACCTGCATGAGGGCCATGACAACTATTTTCCATGATATGATACCCAAGGAGATAGAGGTATATGTGGATGATGTTATCATCAAATCCAAGAAGGCCACTGACCACATAGAAGATTTTAGGAAGTTTTTCAACAGACTGCGGAGGTACAAACAGAAACTAAACACCACAAAATATGCATTTGAGGTTCCTACTGGGAAGTCGCTTGGGTTTATTGTGATTCGCCGAGTAATAGAACTGGACCCATAAAAGGTCAAAGCCATTAAAGAATTACCACTGCCGAAGAATAAGAAAGATGTGATGAGTTTCCTGGGAAGGCTGAACTACATCATCCGATTCATAGTGCAATCTACAGTTATATGTGAGCCGATCTTTAAAATGTTAAAAAAATATTCCACTACCAAATTGACCGATGATTGCTAAAAGGCCTTCGACAGAATCAAGGAGTACCTGTTCACACCGCTAGTCCTAGTTCCTCCCGAGCCAGGTAAACCCTTATTGCTCAACCCTGCAGTGTTATATGGGGCTTTCGGCTGTGTTTTGGGGAAACATGATGAAATGAGGAGAAAAGAACATGCCATTTATTATCTCAGCAAGAAGTTCACCCCGTATGAAGCTCGGTATTCTCTTTTGGAATGTACATGCTGTGCTTTGACTTGGGTAGCTCAGAAGCTTCAACATTACTTCTGTGCCTATACTACGTACCTCATATCAAGGATGGATCTTTTGAAGTACATATTTCAGAAGCCCATGCCCACCGGCAAGCTAGCCAAGTGGCAAATATTGTTGAGTGAGTTCCACATTGTTTACGTAACTCAGAAAGCGGTCAAGGGAAAGACACTGGCATACCACCTTGCCAAAAACCCCATGGATGGAGAATACGAACCCTTCAAAACGTATTTTCCTAATAAAGATGTATTATTCATAGGAGAAGACATTGCAGAATCCTATCACGGTTGGAGAATGTTCTTCGATGGAGCAACAAACTTCAAAGGAGTTGGGATAGGAGCGATCTTGTTATCAGAATTTGGTAAGCTTATCAAGTGTCCGCCAAACTCAAGTTCCCCTGCACCAATAATATGACTGAGTACAAAGTCACAATCAAAAACAAATATCCCTTGCCAAGAATGGATGACTTGTTCGATCAATTGCAAGGCGCTGCATGTTTCTCAAAGATTGACTTGCGAGCCGGGTATTACCAGTTGAAAATACGGGAGCAGGATATTCCAAAAACAGCCTTCAGAACCCGATATGGGCACTTCGAATTCAAGGTAATGTCTTTTGGGCTAACAAATTCCTCAGTAGCTTTCATGGACCTTATGAATCGATTCTTCAAACCCTTCCTAGACTCCTTTGTGATAGTGTTCATTGATGACATCCTAGTATATTCCCGAAGTCGGGAGGACCATGCTGGACATCTCAGGGCAGTATTGCAGACTCTTCAGCAACATCAATTATATGCAAAATTTTCAAAATGTGAATTCTGGTTTGAATCTGTCGCGTTCTTGGGTCATGTTGTTTCCAGGAAAGGAGTTATGGTTGACCCGCAGAAGGCTACGGCGGTGAAGAATTGGCCTAGACCCACTACTCCAATCAAGATTCGTAGTTTCTTGGGATTAGCTGGGTATTACAGGAGGTTTGTGGAGGGGTTTTCTACTCTTGCCTCTCCTTTGACAAAATTGACATAGAAAGCAGTTAAATTCCAATGGTCTGATGCTTGTTAAAAGAGTTTCTAAGAATTGAAATCAAGGTTAACAATAGCACCGGTGTTATCCCTACCAGAAGGCATCAAGGGATTTGTGGTGTATTGCAATGCTTCAAGAGTCGGGCTGGGGTGTGTGTTGATGCAGCGGGGCAAGGTCATAGCCTACGCCTCTAGGTAGCTTAAGAATCATGAGAAGAACTATCCAACGCATGACTTAGAGCTAGCAGCTGTGGTGTTTGCACTAAAGATTTGG
>MU715180.1:68298-96404 GCA_026770625.1 Nicotiana glauca
TCTAGTAAAATGGTGTTTAGTTATACATACCAGTACAATTCAAATGTACTGACGCCCCTTTTGCCGGGGGCGCTACATTTCGATTATGATTGTAGGTGGCCCCATAGCGGACAGTGCAGACCGTGTGTAGCGGAGTGTTCATCTACTCGAATTCTCGGTGGGCCACTTATTATTCCACGGGGCTGCATGGTGTATCTTTTGTTATTACAGCTTTTCATTTTGAGGTATAGCCGGGGCCTTGTTGCCGGCATACTCATGCTTATGTGTTGTATCTTTAGAGGATCCAAAGACATTAGTGTGGGTTGTGTACGGGTTTTGGGGAGTCCCCTATATGTATATGTTGTAATCCTAAAACTTGTGATCTCCTTAAGCCGTAACTCTAGTAGAATCCATGAAGCTAGCTTATGAACGACAAATTTTTATGATATGAAATAAACCAGTAATGTGTTATACACCATGTATTATCGTCCAAATTAACCAAAGGCATGAGTTCCACATTTATGTTGAGTCGGGGTAGTAAGAGTTCGGTAAGGCTTGCTCAGTTGGGTTCACTTGATTGAGCGCCGGTCGCGCCTCCCGAGGTTGGGGCGTGACAAACTTGGTATCAGAGCCTAAGGTTTTGAAGGTGTCCTAGGATGTCTTGAAGTCGTGTCTAGTAGAGTCCTTCTTATCGGTGTGAAGTCGACCACATCTATAAGTTGGAGGCTATTCGGGCATTTAGGAATAACACCCTTCTTTGATACTCTTGATCGTGCGGTGAAATTGTTTACTTCCTAATCAGTGTGTTGTTCAATCTTTCAGTAAATGTCACCTAAGAAGAAGGCAAAAACTGGCCAAGAGGCCAATGCCTCCCCAAGAGTGGTTGATTCACCGATTGATGTTGCGGGTGAGGGTAGCCGCCCTGCTATTACCCTGCCGGATCCTCCTGTTCCAGAACAAACTGCCTCAGTCCCTACAACTACGGAAGGTACCATTATACCTCCCGTTGAGGCTCCTGTCCCGCCTCCAGTCCCAGCTTCCGGTTCTAGCATTTATGATGGGGATCTTAGGGGAGCTATTCAAATGTTGGCTCAGTTGGTGGCCTCTCAGGCCCAAAGGTCAAATATTGCACCCAGTTCATCCAGCCAGCCAGGGGATTCTACTGGTTCCAGCGTAAACAGGTTCCTTCAGTTAGACCCTCCGGTATTCACGGGTGCCAACTCAGAAGAAGACCCACGGGACTTTATTGATGAGATGCACAAGACCCTCAGGGTGATGCGTGTGACTGAGACAGAGGGAGTAGAGTTGGCTGTCTACCGTCTGAAAGGGGTGGCCTATTCATGGCTTGAGTTATGGGAGGACTCTCGAGAGGAGGGGCGTCCTCCGTCGAAGTGGAGTGAATTTGCCGATGCTTTCATTGATCATTTCTTGCCCGCTGAGACAAGGGCAACCCGGGCAGCAGAATTTGAAAATCTGAGGCAAGGTGACAGAAGTGTATGGGAGTACCACATGGAGTTTGTCCGCTTGTCCAAGTATGCTATTCACATGTTGCCTACCATGGAGGCTAGAGTGCGTCGGTTTGTTCAGGGTCTTAATCATTTGACTATTAATGAGGCTGCTACGACAACATTGAATTCTGACATTAACTACGGGAGGATGGTAGCCTTCGCTCAGGCCACAAAGGACCGTAAGTTGAAGAACAGAATGGCGAGAGAGTGGAACAGCAAGGCCCGGTCTACGGGCAACATAGGAGAGTCCCTAGGTAGGGGAAGATCAGCTTTTAGGGAGCATCATCAGGACCTTCCCAGTCTGTTGCACAGTCTTCAGCCAGTGCACCGCCATCAGGGCCCAGCCAGCAGCAGTGGAGTCGTTTCAAGCCCGGTCAGGGCAACAGGGGATTCTGCCAGCGAGGCCGGTTAGGGGAGAGGTCTCAGTAGTAGCAGAGATCCCCGTGTCCCAAGTGTGGGAAGATGCACTCTTGAGGTCTGTTACACGGAGTTGCCTATATGTTATGGATGTGGGATGTGGGGCCATATTCAGAGACACTATCGCGCGTCTCGTCAAGGAATAGGTAGGGGCACAGCTCAGCCCTCTAGTTTAGCAGCTGCCACATCTTCAGCCCCCTCCCCAGCTCAAGGTGCCCCAACGCCCGCAGAGCGGGGTGCAGCTAGGGGTGGTGCGCAGAGTTCGATAGGTCCCGGCCGATTCTATGCTATGAGCAGTCGCCAGACTGCAGAGGCTTCTCCAGATGTTGTTACAGGTATTTTGACTGTCCAATCTCATGATGTGCATGTGCTTATTGACCCTGGTTCCACTTTATCATATGTTACCCCGTTTGTTGCTATGAGATTTGGGATAGAACTAGAGCAGCTTCACGAGCCATTCATAGTATCTACCCCAGTTGGTGAGTCAATTTTGGCTGCTCGAGTTTATAGGGGTTGTGTTGCTATGGTGCGTGGTAGGGATACTATGGCCGATCTTATCGAGTTGGGAATGGTGGATTTTGACGTAATAATGGGAATGGATTGGCTTTACTCATGTTTTGCCAAACTTCATTGTAGTACTAGAACTATCAGGCTCGAATTTCCTAATGAGCCCATCATTGAGTGGAGGGGAGATAATGTAGTGCCTCGAGATCGGTTTATTTCCTACCTTAAGGCCGCAAAAATGATCAAGAAAGGGTGTATCTATCATCTCGTTCGAGTTGCAGATGCTAGTGCCGAGGCACCTAGCCTTGATTCCGTACCAGTTATGAATGAATTTCCAAATGTCTTTCCAGATGAGCTCCCTGGGATTCCACCAGATAGGGAGATTGATTTTGGGATCGACGTGATGCCAGGCACACAGCCTATATCGATTCCACCTTACAGGATGGCACCGGCAGAATTGAAAGAACTAAAGGAGCAATTGAAGGATTTGTTAGAAAAGGGTTTCATACGGCCAAGCGTGTCACCATGGGGAGCACCGGTCTTGTTTGTAAGAAAGAAGGATGGATCGCTGCGGATGTGTATTGACTACCGGCAACATAACAAAGTCACAATCAAAAACAAATATCCCTTGCCAAGAATAGATGACTTGTTCGATCAATTGCAAGGCGCTGCATGTTTCTCAAAGATTGACTTGCGGTCCGGGTATCACCAGTTGAAAATACGGGAGCAGGATATTCCAAAAACAGCCTTCAGAACCCGGTATGGGCACTTCGAATTCATGGTAATGTCTTTTGGGCTAACAAATGCCCCAGCAGCTTTCATGGACCTTATGAAATGAGTCTTCAAACCCTTCCTAGACTCCTTTGTGATAGTGTTCATTGACGACATCCTAGTATATTCGCGAAGTCGGGAGGACCATGCTGGCCATCTCAGGGCAGTATTGCAGACTCTTCAGCAAAATCAATTATATGCAAAATTTTCAAAATGTGAATTCTGGCTTGAATCTGTCGCGTTCTTGAGTCATGTTGTTTCCAGGAAAGGAGTTATGGTTGACCCATAGAAGGTTGCGACGGCGAAGAATTGGCCTAGACCCACTACTCCAAACGAGATTTGCAGTTTCTAGGGATTAGCTGGGTATTACAGGATGTTTGTGGAGGGGTTTTCTACTCTTGCCTCTCCTTTGACAAAATTGACACAGAAAGCAGTTAAATTCCAATGGTCTGATGCTTGTGAAAAGAGTTTCCAATAATTCAAATCAAGGTTAACAACAGCACCGGTGTTAGCCCTACCAGAGGGCACCGAGGGATTTGTGGTGTATTGCGATGCTTCAAGAGTCGGGCTGCGGTGTATGTTGATGCAGCGGGGCAAGGTGATAGCCTACGCCTCTAGGCAACTTAAGAATCATGAGAATAACTATCCAACGCATGACTTAGAGCTAGCAGCTGTGGTGTTTGCACTAAAGATTTCGCGTGTGGACATATATACCGATCATAAGAGCCTTCAATACATATTCAAGCAGAAAGAGTTGAACCTGAGACAACGGAGGTGGTTAGAGTTGCTCAAAGACTACGATATGGATATTCTTTACCACCCGGGAAAGGCAAAGGTTGTGGCAGATGCACTTAGTCAACAATCTATGGGAAGTTTCGCTCATTTGGGGGCCTACCAGAGGCCGTTAGCTAGGGAAGTTCACCGACTAGCTAATTTGGGAGTTCGTCTGGTAGACTCCGATGAAGGAGGGGTAATTATACGAAATAGGGCTGAATCATTACTTGTTGTAGAGGTGAAAGAAAAGCAATTCAGTGATCCATTGTTAGCACAACTAAGAGAAGGGATTCACAATCATAAGACCTCAGCTTTCTCCTTGGGCATGAATGATGGTACCTTACGGTACCAAGACCGCCTGTGCGTTCCTGATATCGACAGTCTTCGGGAAAGGATCATGGTAAAAGCTCACACGTCCAGGTATTCCGTGCACCCAGGTCCTACAAAAATGTATCATGATCTCAAGGAAATTTATTGGTGGAAAAACATGAAGANTGGTAGGATTCCCGCAAACTTCGTGCAAGTTTGACTCAATTTGGGTAATTGTGGATCGTCTCACAAAATCAGCACACTTCTTGCCAGTTAAAATTACCGACACGACAGAGCAATATGCTCGGTTGTATATCAAACAAATAGTCAGGTTGCATGGCACTCCAGTCTCAATCATTTCAGACCGAGGGGCTCAATTCACAGCTAACTTTTGGAAGACGTTTCAGCAGGGTTTGGGTACGCAAGTGAACCTTAGCACAACTTTTCATCCATAGACCGATGGGCAAGCAGAACGTACTATTCAGACGCTTAAGGATATGTTGCGCGCTTGTACTATTGACTTCAAGTGAAGTTGGGATGACCATTTGCCACTCATAGAATTTGCTTACAACAACAGCTTTCACGCTAGTATTCAAATGGCACCGTTTGAAGCATTGTACGATAGGAGATGTAGGTCTCCCATTGGATGGTTCGAGGTTGGATAAGCGAAATTGATAGGGCCGGACCTCGTGCACCAAGCCATGGAGAAAGTCAAGCTCATTAAAGAAAGGTTGAAAACTGCTCAAAGTCACCAAAAAACCTACTCGGATGTGCGTCGCAGAGATTTGGAGTTTAAAGAAGATGATTGGGTATTCTTGAAAGTTTCCCCTATGAAGGGTATCATGCGATTCGGAAAGAAAGGAAAGTTAAGCCCAAGGTACGTCGGGCCATACAGAATTATTCAGAAAGTTGGTCAGGTGGCATACAAGCTCGAGCTGCCGCCCGAGATGTCATTGGTACACCCGGTTTTCCATGTGTCTATGTTAAGGAAAGTGGTAGGGGATCCGTCCTCCATTGTGCCCGTAGAGACTATTGAAGTAAACGAAGGGCTATCATACGAAGAGGTCCCAGTTGCCATTCTTGATAGGCAAGTTCGAAAACTAAGGAATAAGGAGATTGCATCCGTAAAAGTATTATGGCGGAACCAGCACGTTGAGGAAGCTACTTGGGAAGCCGAGGACGAAATGAAAAAGAAGTATCCACACTTGTTTGGATAATCATGTAATAACTTCTATGTGTTCAGCTCCTTCGAAATCATATGTGTTGGCTAGAATTGTGTAATAACCACACTTGTTTGAATGATCATGTAATAACCATCCTTTTTGGGTAATATGGTTACCTATATGGCCATTGTTGATATTGTGCCAGTTATACTATGCTTTGCAAATATGTTTATGGTGTTATGGTGTGTTTCTGGGGCTCTCTGACAGGTGGACAAGGCCCAAATACAAAGGAAACTGTGGCAAAATTTTAGGAAATTTAGGAAGTTAGCTAAATTGGAAGGCTGTCAACCAGTTTCGGGTTGTAAAGAGAAGAAGATTGCACTAACACTGTTAATAAGTGAACCTTGATCCTCATTCGAGGACGAATGATCTTAAGTGGGAGAGGATGTAAGGCTCCGTGAAATCCCTGCTCAAAAATCCGGATCCCGTGGTGCCAAGCTCGGATCGTGTGTTAGAAATTAGTAAGTTTGGATTGAATGTTGTATTAAAAAGTCAAGAATAAGTTTCCAGAAAAATGCAAGAAATGCGGTCCAGAATGCGGTCGCATAATTGAAATGCGGACCGCATACCTACCACAAAGTGAGGCAGAATGTTGGATGAAATTGAAGTCAGAAATGCGATCGAAATGCGATCGCATAATTGAAATGCGGACCGCATACCTGCCGCAGAGTGAGGCAGAATGTTAAATTAAATTGAAGTCAGAAATGTGGTTGAAATGCGATCGCATAATCAAAAATGCGGACCGCATAGTCCTCGCATATTTTCCTTTGAGTTTTGCGAAGGTCAGTTTTGCGGTGCACTTTGCGATCATAGAACACGAATGTGGACCGCATTCTTACCGCATATCGAGTCAGAATGTTTAGTTTTTTTGGGAGCATAATGGAAAATATGCGACGAATATGCGGTCCGCATTTTGATTAAACGACCGCATTTTCGACCACATAGTTGACTTCAATTTTAACCAACATTCTGACTAACTCCGCGGCAGATATGCGGTCCGCATTTTGATTAAACGACCGCATTTTCGACCACATAGTTGACTTCAATTCTAACCAACATTCTGACTAACTCCGCGGCAGATATGCGGTCCGCATTTTGATTAAACGACCGCATTTTCGACCACATAGTTGACTTCAATTCTAACCAACATTCTGACTAACTCCGCGGCAGATATGCGGTCCGCATTTTGATTAAACGACCGCATTTTCGACCACATAGTTGACTTCAATTCTAACCAACATTCTGACTAACTCCGCGGCAGATATGCGGTCCGCATTTTGATTAAACGACCGCATTTTCGACCACATAGTTGACTTCAATTCTAACCAACATTCTGACTAACTCCGCGGCAGATATGCGGTCCGCATTTTGATTAAACGACCGCATTTTCGACCACATAGTTGACTTCAATTCTAACCAACATTCTGACTAACTCCGCGGCAGATATGCGGTCCGCATTTTGATTAAACGACCGCATTTTCGACCACATAGTTGACTTCAATTCTAACCAACATTCTGACTAACTCCGCGGCAGATATGCGGTCCGCATTTTGATTAAACGACCGCATTTTCGACCACATAGTTGACTTCAATTCTAACCAACATTCTGACTAACTCCGCGGCAGATATGCGGTCCGCATTTTGATTAAACGACCGCATTTTCGACCACATAGTTGACTTCAATTCTAACCAACATTCTGACTAACTCCGCGGCAGATATGCGGTCCGCATTTTGATTAAACGACCGCATTTTCGACCACATAGTTGACTTCAATTTTAACCAACATTCTGACTAACTCCGCGGCAGATATGCGGTCCGCATACCTGATTTGCGGCCGCATTCTGGATTGTATTTTTTGCTTTTTTTTTGGAAACTTATTCTTGACATTTTAATGCATTATTCAATACAAAAAGGTCTGCGCCGCGACGGGCTATTTATGAATTGCTAACACATGCTCCTGACTTGACGTCACGGGATCTGAGTTTTCGAGTAGGGATTTTCATGGGGCCTTACATCCTCCCCCACTTAAGATCATTCGTCCTCGAATGAGGATCAAAGTTCACTAATTAACAGTCTTAGTACAAGCTTCTCCTCTTCACAACCCGAAACAGGTTGACAGTCCCCAAATTTAGCTAACTCCCTAGATTTTTGAAAATTTTGCCAGAGTTTCCTTTGTATCTAGGCCTTACCCACCTGTTAGAGAGCCTCAGAAACATACCATAACAGGATAAACATATCCATAAGCACAGCATAACTAGCACAATATCAACCATGGCCATATAGGAAACCATATTACCAAAAAGAGGACAGTTTTACATAAATCCATCCAACAAATATGATTTCGAAGGAGCTAAACGCATAAGATTTATTACATTATTGTTCAGACAAGTGTGGATACTTCTTTTGCATTTCATCCTCGGCTTCCCAAGTAGCTTTCTCAACGTGCTGGTTCCGCCATAATACTTTGATGGATGCAATTTCCTTATTTCTCAGATTTCGAACATGACTATCAAGAATGGAAACTGGGACCTCTTCATTTACCTCAATAGTCTCAACTGGCATAATGGTGGAGGGATCCCCTACTACCTTCCTTAACATAGACACATGGAAGACCGGGTGTACCAATGATATCTCGGGCGATAGCTAGAGCTTGTATGTCACCTGACAAACTTTCTGAATGATTCTGTATGGTCCGACATAACTTGGACTTAATTTTCCCTTCTTTCCAAATCGCATGACACCCTTCATAGGGGAAACTTCCAATAATACCCAATTATCTTCTTTAAACTCCAGATCTCTACAACGCACATCCGAGTAGGATATTTGGCGACTTGGAGCAGTTTTCAACCTTTATTTAATAAGCTTGACTTTCTCCATGGCCTGGTGCACGAGGTCTGGCCCTATCAATTCCGCTTCTCCAACCTCAAACCATCCGACGGGAGACCTACATCTCCTACCATACAATTCTTCGAACGGTGCCATTTGAATACTAGCGTGGAAGCTGTTATTGTAAGCGAATTCTATGAGTGGAAAATGGTTATCCCAACTCCCCTTGAAATCAACAGTACAAGCACGCAACATGTCTTCAAGCGTCTGAATAGTCCGTTCTGCTTGCCCATCGGTTTGTGGATGAAAAGCTGTGCTAAGGTTTACTTGCATACCCAAACTCTGCTGAAACTTCTTGCAAAAGTTAGCTATGAATTGAGACTCTCGATCTGAAATGATTGTGACTGGAGTGCCATGCAACCTGACTATTTCTTTGATATACAACAAAGCATATTGTTCCGCTGTGTCGGTAGATTTAACTAGCAAAAAGTGCGCTAATTTCGTGAGTCGATCCACGATCACCAAAATTGAGTCGAACTTGCGCGGAGTACGCGGCAACCCTACCACAAAATCCATGCTAATCATCTCCCATTTCCACATTGGAATGTCTATGCATTGTGTCAATCCATCAGGCCTTTGATGTTCATCCTTCACCTGTTGACAATTCAGACATTTTTCCACAAAATCCGCCACATCCCTCTTCATGTTGTTCCACCATTAAATTTCCTTGAGATCATGATACATTTTTGTATAACCTGGGTGCACGGAATACCTAGATGTGTGAGCTTCTGCCATGATCCTTTCCCGAAGACTATTAATATCAGGAACACATAGGCGGTCTTGGTACCGTAGGGTACCATCATTCATGCCCAAGGAGACAGTTGTGGTCTTATGTTTTTGAATCACTTCTTTCAACTGTACTAACAATGGATCATTGAATTGCTTTTCTTTCACCTCCACCACAAGTGATGATTCAGCCCTATTCTGTATAATTACCCCTCCTTCATCAAAGTCCGCAAGACGAACTCCCAAATCAGCTAGCCGGTGAAACTCCCTAGCTAACGGCCTCTAATAGGCCCCCAAATGAGCCAAACTCCCCATAGATTTTCGACTAAGTGCATCTGCCACAACACTAGCCTTTCCCAGGTGGTAGAGAATATCAATATCATAGTCTTTGAGTAACTCTAGCCACCTTCTTTGCCTCAGGTTCAACTTTTTCTGCTTGAAGATATATTGAAGGGTCTTATGATCTATAAATATGTCAACATGGACCCCATACAAATAATGTCGCAAAATCTTTAGTGCAAACACCACAGCTGCTAGCTCTAAGTCATGGGTTGGATAGTTCTTCTGATGATTCTTGAGTTGTCTAGAGGCGTAGGCTATAACCTTGCCCTGTTGCACCAACACACACCCGAGCCCGACTCTCAAAGCATCGCAATACACCACAAATCCCTTTGTACCCTCTGGTAGGGCTAATACCGGTGCTGTTGTCGACCTTGAAATTTAACTGCTTCCTGTGTCAATTTAGTCAATTGAGAGGCAAGAGTAGAAAACCCCTCTACAAACCTCATGTAGTACCCAGCTAATCCCAAGAAACTGTGGATCTCGGTTGGAGTGGTAGGTCTAGGCCAATTCTTCACTGCCGCAACCTTCTGAGGGTCAACCATAACTCCTTTCCTGGAAATGACTTGTCCTAAGAATGTGACAGATTCAGGCCAGAATTCACATTTTTAAAATTTTGCATACAATTTATGTTGCTGAAGAGTCTGCAATACTGCCCTGAGATGGCCAACATGGTCCTCCCAACTTCGGGAATATACCAGAATGTCGTCAATGAACACTATCACAAAGGTGTCTAGAAAGGGCTTGATGACTTGATTCCTAAGGTCTATGAAATCTGTTGGGGCACTTGTTAGCCCAAAAGACATTACCATAAATTCAAAGTGTCCATACCGGGTTCTGAAAGTTGTTTTGGAATATCCCGCTCCATTATCTTCAACTGGTGATACCCGTACCGCAAGGAAATCTTTGAGAAACATACAGCGCCTTGCAATTGATCAAACAAGTCATCTATTCTTGGCAAGGGATATTTGTTTTTGATTGTGACTTAGTTGAGTTGCCAGTAGTCAATACACATCCGCAGCGATCCATCCTTCTTTCTTATGAACAAGATTGGTGCGCCCCATGGAGACATACTCGGCCGGATGAAACCCTTCTCTAACAAATCCTTCAATTTCTCCTTTAGCTCTTTCAATTCTGTCGGTGCCATCCTGTAAGGTGGAATCGATATAGGTTGTGTGCTTGGCATCACATCGATCCCAGAATCAATTTCCCTTTTTGGTGGAATCCCATGGAACTCATCTAGAAAGACATTTGGAAATTCGTTCACAACTGGTACAGACTCAAGGCTGGGTACCTCGGCATTGGCATCTGCAACTTGAACTAGATGATAGATACAAGCCTTCTTGATCATCTTCGCGGCCTTAAGGTAGGAAATAAACCGACCACTAGGCACTACATTATCTCCCTTCCATTAAATGACGGGCTCATTAGGAAATTCAAGCCTAATAGTTCTAGTCCTACAATCAATTTTGGCAAAGAATGAGTAAAGCCAATCCATTCCCATTATTGCGTCGAAATCCACCATTTCCAAAACGATAAGATCGGCCATGGTATCCCTACCACGCACCGTAACAACACAACTTCTATAAACTCGAGCAGCCAAAATTGACTCACCAACTAGGGTAGATACCACGAATGGCTCATGAAGCTGCTCCGGTTCTATCCCAAATCTCATAGCAACAAACGGGGTAACATAGGATAAGGTGGAACCGGGGTCGATAAGTGCATACACATCATGAGATTGGACAGTCATTATACCTGTAACAACATCTGGAGAAGCCTCTGTAGTCTGGCAACCACTCATAGCATAGAATCGGCTGTGACCTCCCGAACTCTGTGCACCACCCTAGTTGTACCACGCTTTGTGGGTGCTGGGGAATCTCGAGCTGGAGAGGGAGCTAAAGATGTGGCAGCTGGTGGACTGGAGGGCTGAGCTGTGCCCCTGCCTATTCCCTGGCGACATGCACGACAGTGTCTATGAATATGGCCCCTCATCCCACATCCATAACATATAGGCAACTCCGTATAGCAGACCCCCGAGTGCATCTTCCCGAACTTAGGACACGGGTATCTCTGCTGCTACTGAAACTTCTCCCCCAATTGACCTCGCTGGTGGAATCCCTTGTTGCCCTGACCGAGCCTGAAATATGGGCCCTAATGGCGGTGCACTGGATGAAGACTGTGCAACAGACTGGGAATGCCCTGATGATCCTCCCCTAAAAGCTGATCTTGCTCCACCTAGCAAGTCTCCCATGTTGCCCGTAGATCGGGCCTTGCTGTTACCGTCTCTCTCTATTCTTTTCTTCAACTTACAGTTCTCTGTGGCCTGAGCAAATGCTACCATCTTCCTGTAGTTCATGTCAGAACTCAATGCTGCTGTAGAAGCCTCATTAATAGTCAAATGATTGAGACCCTAAACAAACCGACGCACTCTAGCCTCCATGGTAGGCAACATATGAATAGTATACTTGGACAAGCGGGCAAACTCCATGTGATACTCCCACACACTTCTGTTACCTTGCCTCGGATTTTCAAACTCTGCTGCCCGGTCTGCCCTTGTCTCAGCGGGAAGGAAATGATCAATGAAAGCATCAGCAAACTCGCTCCACCTCGCCGGTGGGCGCCCCTCCTCCCGGGAGTCCTCCCATAACTCAAACCATGAATAGGCCAACCCTTTTAGACGGTAGGCAGCCAACTCTACTCCCTCTGTCTCAGTCGCACGCATCACCCTGAGGGTCTTGTGCATCTCATCAATAAAGTCTTGAGGGTCTTCTTCTGGATTGGCACCTGTGAATACCGGAGGGTCTAACTGAAGGAATCTATTTACCCTGGAAATAGTAGAATCCTCTAGCTAGCTGGATGAATTGGGCGCAACATTTGTCCTCTAGGCCAGAGAGGCCACCAACTGAGTCAACATTTGAATAACTCCCCTAAGATCCCCATCAGAAACACTAGAATCGGAAGTTGGGACTGGAGGCGGGACAAGAGCATTAATGGGACGGATAGTGGTAACCTCCATAGTTGTAGGGACCGAGGTAGTTTGTTTTGAAATAGAAGGATCTGGCAGGGTAATAGCAGGACGGCTACCCTCACCCGCAACATCAATCAGTGAATCATTAGCCACTCCTAGGGTGGCATTGGCTTCTTGGCCGATTCTCGCCTTCTTCTTAGGTGCCATTTACTGAAAGATTGAACAACACACCGATTAGGAAGTAAACAGTTTCAGCGCACGATCTAGAATATCAAAGAAGGGTGTTATTCCTAAAAGCCCAAGTAGCCTCGAACTTATATATATGTTCGACTACACACCGATAAGAAGGACTCTACTAGACACGACTCCGAGACATCCTAGGACACTTTAAAACCTTAGGCTCTGATACCAAGTTTGTCACGCTCCAACCTCGGGAGGTGCGACCGGCGCTCAATCAAGTGAACCCCACTGATCAAGCCTTATTGAACACTTTCTACCCCAAATCAATATGAATACGGAACTCATGCTTTTCATTAATTTAGATGAGGATACATGGTGCATACTACATCATTGGTTCATTTCATATCATAAAGATTTACCGTATATAAGCTAGCTTCAAGGATTCTATTAGAGTTGCAATTTATGGAAATCACAAGTTCAGGATTACAACATAGATAGTGGACTCCCCGAAAACCCGTACATAACCCACACTTGTGTCTACGGAGCCTCTAAGGATACAACAGATAAGCATAACTATGCCGGCAACAAGGCCCCGGCTATACCTCAAAAGTGGAAACCTGTAATAACAAAAGATACACCATATAGCCCCTTGAAAGAAAAAGGGGCTCACCAAGACTTCGAGTAGAAAATGCTCCGCTACACACGATCGGCACTACCAGCTATGGAGCCACCTACATTCATTGAAAAATGTAGCGCCCCCGGCAAAAGGGATGTTAGTAACATGGAATAGTACTAGTATGTGTAACTAAATACCATTTTATTTGAAAGAACTATCAAACAGGTACAAGTAAATAACATGGGTATATCAAATATATAATTCGTATAACCTTTCATACAATTTCCAAAACATAGATTAGGGCATTTCTGTCACATGTTCACCACTATTCTAAATACCATCGCCATCTTAAGCGGAGTCCGGTCACGACCCGACTGGCTAGGTCACCTCATTGGAGGCATAACTCTCAGTCAATATTTCATTTCCCTTATTTGGAATTCAATATCGGCATATTACCACCATGTGTGGAGCATGGTGTCCGATCACGACCTGATCGGCTAGGTCGCCTTGCCTAGGCATTACTCCTTTCTTATTAGTCAACACCTCTGAATCTTCATTTCACACATATCATATCAATTCCTTGGCGCTCATGGCCACCATTATCACATCATGTTTCCCTTTGTCCATATTCATTTTTCAAGTTGTGATCATAGATACACATAGCATAATAATTCAAGTTACAATTACAGGTCAGTGAGCACATAGCTAGCATGAATAATTCTTTGTTTCGATGTTGGCTTATAGCCCAAGTATTTCAACACATAATTGTACTTTTTCATCCTTCTCTAATTATCAAGAATGGTACATTATTAACATTGAGGCACATACTTCACACACATGTATAGATAATTGCTAATCAATTAATGCGTAATAACAGTTAATACACTAACCAATTCAATTCTTACCATACTTTCGTAACGGCCAACCGTGCTCAATTTCAAATAAAAGGGGGTTTTAGCCATACATACCTCAATAAAGCTTTCCTTACTCTCTTACAAATTTCCGGAACTCTTAGCACTTCAATCTATTGAGTAAGAATTACAAATTAAATCGAGAATTAGAGATGAGATTGAGACTCTAGTTTGGTTCAAGCATATTGACAAACACTAGAGGTTCAATGTGATATTAGGCCCCTTTTTGGGAGCAATTTATATCATTTTGTACCCCTATTTAATTCACTACCTCCCTCTACTATAAGGTTTGATATGAATGTAAGGAATCCATTTATATACTCATGAATCACCTCACTAGTGACCCCTTATACCTGAGAATAAATATAAGAGTTGGGGTGATGAAGTCTTAACTCTTGTCTAGGGGTCTTCACTTGATTTTCTTCAAGGAATTACCCATATCTTATGGAGTAATTTGATGGGGAGACTTTACCTCTCTAAAAACCCTCTCTCCCCTCTAGAAATTCTCAAAATAATACTTAAAATGTGCTATAACACCGAATATATCGATAGGGAGGTCGGGTTAAAAATTAAAAAATTAGAGCCCCGAGTCAAATATGCGATCGCATTTGCGATCGCAGAGTAAACATGAGGTCCGCATAGTGGACCCCAAAATGCTCCCCAGAAACTGGGCACTCTGACTGAGTTTTGCAGCAGGAATGCGGTCCGCATTCACGTTCTGCGGTCGCAAAGTGCACCGCAGAACTGACCCTCACAAAATTCAAAGGAAAATATGCGATGACTATGCGGTCCGTATTTCGATTATGCGGCCGTATTTTCGACCTCATAATTGACTTCAATTCTAACCAATATTCTGACAAACTCCACGGCAGATATGCAATCTGCATACCTGATTTTCGGCCGCATTCTGGACCGCATTTTTTGCATTTTTTTTGGAAACTTATTCTGTACTTTTTAATGCATTATTCAATCCAAAAAGGTCTGTTCCACGGTGAGTAGGCTCGCCGCGAGGTATATTTATGAATTGCTAACACATGCGAGTAGGGATTTTCACGGGGCCTTACAATCCGTCCTTGGTAAGTACCCGTCAGCATACTCCGCCGACCGATCTTGAATGACATATGGCTTGATTCCTGTAAAACAAGGGGTATGTAGGCATCTTAGAAGCCAGGGTGCGGCCTAAACCTCTTCAAACCGTTTCGTTCGGCCAAAATTGTCCATCACATCTTTACCCGAAAATTCTTTCATCATTCCCGGGTAAAGATGGGTAGCTGTTGACAATCAATTTTCTCCATATATTTTCAATATGCAAAATAACTTAAAAAATGGCATATATATGCATATGTAAGCATATTCAAGTGTTTTATTATTTTTTCATAATTTTTAAAGGTTTTTAAATCAATTTATATCCCTTTTTTTATCCATAAAAACCCAATAATTATTTTCAAAATTATTATTTTTGGTAATTCCTCTATTAAATTTTCATATTTATGCTAAGATATATCTAACATAATTTTTACATGTTTTTACAATTATGTTTCGTAGTTTTAAAAGCTAATTGCACATAATTGCAATACTAGTCTTTTCAGATTTAATTGTGTCTTATATTCATAAATTAAGTCATGTATTTTTAAATTGTTAATTATATGTTAAAAATCATTGTAGTGCTTTCAATTTATTTTTAGAAATTAATTTACTAGTTTTATATTTTTAAAAGGGGAAATTGGATATTTAAATAATAGCCCAATTATATTTCAATTTTAGCCTAAATCTGATCCCAAATTAAATCCAATTTCCCCAGCCCAATACCCAATCAAACCCAACCCCAGCCCAATTAAAAGACCCAACCCGGATCCCTTACCTAACCATTCAATCCTGGTCGTTGATCATTTAGATCAACGGCCATTATTCGGCCTTTCCACTTTTAACCTTAACCGACCCCTAAACCTACCTCATTCTTTACCAAAAGCTGCCCTTGAATCCCTCTTCTCCCAGTTCTCTCTGAAACCTCACCTGAACCCTAGCTGCCGCCATCTAATCCCACCCTAATACCTACCTGATCCATGGCCCCTCGTGTTTATTTGAGACGTGTATTAGCCTCATATGACTTTTGGTTGTTTGCTTATATGGTTTCATGGTAAGTCCTCGAAGGAATCTGGTCCAATTCTTGCTCGACTATTGTTCATGGACTTTCTCTGGCCATCCATGACCTTTCTCCGGCCATTCCTGGCCTTCAAGGCAGATCCTTGACTTTTTCTAGTTAGATCGTTAACTTACAAATTCTTTCACAGTTTTCTTGGTTCTCTGAAATCCTAATCTCTAAGACCTTTCGATTTCTTTCAGATCTATTTTAGATATATGCTTACTATTGACTTTTTAAGCATTTCTTGAAGGTTCCTTGACTTTTCTTTCAGAAATGACTCTTCACTTTTCAATGATTAGGGTCTCTCTTAACTTTTAAAGACCCCTTCTCTGATTTTAATGTTGTTTTTTATTTTGCTATGTTCAAACAACTTGTTTATGTTTTCCTTCTATTTTTAGTCAACATGTTAAAAACCCTAGTTCCTTTCAGTCTTATCCAAGTTCTGAAATTGTTTGTTCAAATGTGTACTTTTTCTTTGTTTCTGACTCTCTTTTCCTTGTTTGACTTGTTTGATTTTGAGTTCTTAACATCTCTTAAACACGACTACTGCTGAAGCCCTAAATTTTCTTAGAAGTTTTCTCACTTATTACTACCGTGAGGCCTTTACTTTTTCTGATTTCTCTTACTTGATACTATGTTCTTCTTCACTATTGATTCTATGTGACTACATGACCTACTTGACAACTGTGCCTCGAATATTTTGCTTAATACTAAATCCTAGCTTATTTCTGCCACTACTGTATATTTGTGTTACCTCTTTGGCCAATGTATTTAGCCTCGCATCTCTGATGTTTCTATTCACTCTGTTTATATACTAAAGTTTCTTCCTTGATATATCTTGATCTGGTGACTAATTGCAAAAGGTTTTTCTTTTATGAACCCTAATTTCACTCGCCTATTTAAAATTAATTGATTCCTTTCCCTTTACTGTGATGTTTTACCTTACTGAATCCTTTCCCAAAATAAGCATATTTTATATTTAGACTTGATTGTTTACTTCATGCTTTTACTGCCCCTTATATGGCAATGATCAATATGTCAGAAATTGTTTTTCTTTTCTTAATTTAAACCTATTAGTACCCGTTAAGCCATGATTCCTTAATTAAGGGGAATCACTTTGGTTAGTTGATTCTAATGGTGATTATTTCCATATTTGTGTTAAGACTTTACTGATTACCTTTTTTTTTACACATTTTCAAAACTACAAATACCCATCCCCTCTTTTCTTTAAAGGACGCGAACAACTTGAGTTCAGAACGCACACGTACACTTAAAACTCTCTCTTTCTTTACTGCTACTTGTGCTATTACTTTGTCTAGCAGGCTGAAAACCAAGGCTAGACTGTGGACTCTTATTTGCTTTACCTTTATGCACTTTGCTTCTCTACTGGTATGTCCTAGTTAACTTTTTATGTTTCAACAACAATGTGTTTCTTCAAGTTGCTTCAGTTTCTTTTACATGTTTACTTCTGCTCATGTTTCTACACTCCATTTATGTTACTAGCATGATGAAATATGTTCCCATTTCCCTTTTAGATTAATGTTTCCCTATGTATGTACTCTATAAGTTGCTTGTTATGTGATTTGCTGACTTATGAATCCCAAGCTCGATAACCCCTCTATGTGTTTGTGTTCCTTTGGTTGGTTTGTGGGCAGTCCAGTATCATCTATTGTTGTACATGACCAAACCTACACCTCTTTGGGGTCATATGCTTCATACAATTTATTCCCAAAATCCTTCGACCCCTTTGTCTAACTACTGATTATGTGGATTTTGAGCTCTACTACTACTGTTTTCAAATAACCTTTTAGTACTTACTATTTCCAACTCAGTTTTAGTCAATCTCTGTCCTGCATATCTGCTATATTCTTAGAAACTAGGTTCTACCCCTCTTGTGTGAGCCTTTCCTTGGGACCCTTAAGCTCCCTCTGAACCTGGACACATAAGGGCTGGCCCTTCCACACTGCACGCATTTCTGTATAGTTATACAAACGTGGGTGTAAGCACTGCCCGGGGTCCCTTTAGACCCTTAAGGAACTTTGACACACCCAGGTATGAGAAAGGCTTTGAACACCATGGTCAAATGAAGTGATTAATTATATAACTCAGATAGGAAGTCAAGATCAGGCTTCTTTTGGTTGTAATTTCTTATTTCTGTATTTTTTTTGTAATTCGAGTATTTGGTCTATAATAATTTATAACGAATATTGCGGTTGGCTAGTAAAAAAGGATGGGGTAATTATGCATGTTTTAAGGGTAGACATCATGCCTGTAGGATCTGTTTAATAAATTATGCATGTTTCTAATTCCACACTTAGACATCATGCCTATTGGATGTGTTTAACAAATTCTGCATGTTTCTACTTCCACACTTAGACATCATGCCTATAGGATCTGTTTTAATAAATTCTGCATGTTTATTTCCACACATAGACATCATGCCTATAGGATCTAATGGCTATAATCGGACATCATGCCCAACAAGTTTTAAATCAACTTCGAAATTAGATATTATGCCTATAAGATTAAAATCAATATTTTTATGGAAATCATATCTATAGGAATTTCGTTGTGATCAGATGAATCCTGCCTACTTCACTTTATGTTCAATATACCACGCCTATAGGACCAAAATCAGCCTTTAACACTTAGATACCATGTGTAGGAAAGAAAAAAATTTAGCTATAATAGAGAGCATGCCTATAGGATCTAAAACCCGTTTAGTTTAAAAAATTAGTTTCACTCGTACTGTTCTGAATCAGTTTGAACAACCTACTCCTTTTAACACTACGGTTTAGATATCATGTTTATAGGATCCAAATCGCCTATTTAAAATTAATCACTATTTACAGTATAGATCACACCCAACTATGCCTTATAAAAAGGACAATGCGGTCATTGCAAATATAATTCGGTTTATAAGTCCGAAGTCGAATCCCACAGAGAACTAAGGTTTAGCTACAGCTGTTCACTATCACCAGGAAGACAAGCTTGAACAATTCCTAACTTATAGTTATTTATATTCTTGCATTTAATTAAACATCTTACAAATTAAAATAGTAAATTAACAACTAACGATACAGAGGGTTAGAGAAAAGATTAAGGAGGTCTAGAGTTATGATTTCCCCTATTATCAGAATCCTTCCCTCTATGTCTTCTATAATTCCGCCTAAGTATTCTCTACCGATCACGAGCACTATTATTACCATAAATCTCTTCCGAGTAATTACGACAATTTACTAAACACACTCACCCGAGCTACGCTAGCTGGATTTTAGTACAACTCACTTCATATCGCACCCAAGGCTTCGTTATCCCTAATCCTGTCTTTAAACCCTCGGTTATTGATCCCTCGTATACTTTGGGAGTGGTGTTGTTTAACAATTATCTAAATATGCACTCTTTCCCGAGTTATGCATACTAAATAGGCACAGCTAATTGAGATCTCTTCAACCAACTGCAATATAAACATAGTTGAACAAATAGAGAGAAGCTATGGGTCAATTATATAAAAACATAACAAGAATTTATATTTCAAAAGGTTCTATCAAAACTCTAGATAACAAATCAGCTATTCATAACATTATGTAAAACTACAATACTAAAAGTCATAACCAACAATGAAAAATAAGAAGAGGAAGGCAAAATTAGTAGAAGAATTCCCCGCCTTGCTCATCGTGTGTTCTTGCCTCCAAGGGTGTTTTCTAACCCTAAAGTAGTGTCTCCCCCTCCTTAGGTCTAATTTGTGTCCAAAATATGTCCCCCCCCCTCTTCTTGGCCGGCCTCCTTCATTTAATATAGGGTTTAGGGCTAAAAATCTCGTATTTTGCACTTTGGTCCCTAAAATTTTCACGTTTTGCCGCGGTCCCACTGCAGTTACACCATGATCGCGGCCAGAATGGTCCTCTGAATCTTTGGTAATGTGCTTCCGCGGTCCTACCGTAACCTCAATTGTTCACCCTATTCCATTAGGAATTTGGAAAAATGTAAAACATCAAATTTGTAGCCCTTTGATTTATATTTCCAACCATATATTGTGGAGCCCAAATGGAGTTCTGAGTAAAAATTTATGTGTATTTTACTATACAGTGCGCAATATACCTCCCCGAGTCTTCGTTCGTACTTAATTATCAAATTTGACCCCCGAATACGATCCCGACTTAATTCTTTGGGCTTTTACTCAGACTTCGAAGCTCCAAATCACTTGAATTCATTCCATAACTTC
Organism: Nicotiana glauca; assembly: GCA_026770625.1. NCBI lineage: Eukaryota > Viridiplantae > Streptophyta > Magnoliopsida > Solanales > Solanaceae > Nicotiana > Nicotiana glauca. The sequence goes on from MU715180.1 coordinate 88,782, forward strand.
TATATAGTTTGGAATCACCCCTACAAGGCATAAAACAAACCGTTAGCGCAAAACACTAACGATTAAAGCGCAAACTCAACTAAAGTGCAGTAAATTGGAGTGTAATAATCGACTAAAATACGTAATTATAGCCTATCATCAAGTATCACTCTAGATATCATGCTCATAGAATATCACTATTTTGCCTAGGCAAGCCTTAGGTAATAATAATGATAAAATTGAATCTGCCTTTATCTAATTAGCAACTACTACAACTAGCAGGTAGGCCTGATTCAGACTTCTTATCTGAGCTATATAATGAATCTGGTTCTGACTCAAATCCTCTACTTTAGAATCTTTAAAATTTAGACTTTAATTGTGTTTGAGTCGTGCTATTTATATGTATTATTTGCGTAGGATTATATGAGCTTTCTAATTGCTTACATGTTTCCCCTTTGAATGTAGTCCTATGTGTTTTTGTATGTTGCTTTAGTCTTTTTACTTTTAAACCTAAGAGTAAGCCTATGTTTTCCCTCCTATAGGAATAGTAGTCCTAAAATTCCTCCGGGACTGATAGGAATGTGACGGGTCATAACACGCACTAGAGTTCGAGACCAATCCGCGCTTTAAATACATTTACGAGGTGGGAAGTGTAGATATGAATATGATGACCGGTGCGCTAATACCACGTGTAGCCCCTCTTTTGAGGAGTGATTACCAGGTATTGCATTGATGTGATTCATATTACAAATGAACTTAGGACCTCTTTACATTCACCAACATGCTTAGTTATAACTCTTTCAAAACTTTGGTTTATTTAATCATTTTCGAACACTTGTGTATTTAAATCCCCTCTTATTTGATCCTTGTTGGTTTACTTGTCAATTGCACAAATTCACTAAAACTATCTGGCCAGGAACCATACTAGTGGATCCTGAGGGGTGTCTAATACCTTGCCCATGGGATAATTTCAAGCCCTTACCCTTTCTCTAGTTATTAAACGTAGTTGTAGTTGAACCCCATAGGTGCCCTAACGTACCATAAAATCGTTAGGTGGCAACTCTTCAAAATTGCAAAAATCCCTTTCCCAAAAGGAAAGAGTTATCCTAACCAAATATCATAAACTCGATTCCGCGAAGGAAAAAGGAGGTGCGACACCTGATAAGATGCCTTAAGGAAAGAATGCCTACCCATCTTTATGGTGAAAGACAATGAGAGATTAAGAAGTAAATTCTAGTTTAAACAAGCAAAAGAAGCAAGATGAAGAAGGATACGAGGCGCCCAATTAATGAAGTATAACAACATTTACAATTCAGGCAGAGAAACATAAGCTTTTCGAGTTATATTCAATAGTAACAGTGCTATATGCAATTGGACGCACCCATTCCAGATATGCCCCATGGGGGTTAACAGAAGTAGTATAAGAAGAAATGATGGGTGAATTATTTGCATCAGTTGACATTTTTGAAGGATATTGCAAATGTGCTAAGAGATCTCTTTATGAGATACCCAAATGGTACACTCTAAAATAGTGCGGCCAGATATAAGTACTACAAAGAAATGCACTATAAGCCTTGAGGGGATATATATTACCTTAGTATGGCTCGCGTCCCTAGTAAAGTGAGAACGTTAAGTAACTTGAAGAGCCACTGGATGGAGCAAAGGGAAGCTGAAAGCAAAAGAATGTCTTGTTCGCGTTTTCAAAATAAAGTGGTAAGCATAAATGTTAGCAGGAAATAAGAAAAGAGTCAATGAAGCATTATGAGTAAGATGTGGTACATGGATGACAACAGACGATCATAAGATCACAATATTACAAAATCTATAGTCAAGTGAGGAAAGAGATGAGGGGTGACAGGCCTTAGGACAACAAAAGAGTATAGGCCATACATTCATGTCCTCATTTCGAGAAATAAGTTCGCAACTCTAGCGCGATTACCAAGAGGAAAAGTTAGACCCAAGAGTAATAGAAATCAGTATGGGCTGGTGAATAAGATAAACTAAATATGAATTAGGGACTGAGTGATTTGGTAATAGTCAGCATCGTAAGAATTTCATATCACATTCCAACAATAATAGGACAGACAATAGAAAAAGGTTCATGAGAAATTCAGAGGATGGTCGTTTAGGAAGACGCTTGTCACGACCCCAGTTCGCCCTCCGTGAACATGTTGTGATGGCACATAGTCCCTATAACTAGGTAAGCCTAACAATGCAGAAAACAACATAGCTTGCAGAATAATTAATTAAAAACTGAACAACTAAAAGAAAAATATATATAAATGCCGCTTGGCATAAACAACTCAATAATGCGGAAGTCTACACTATCACCCAAAACTCAAAAAATCACAGGAACACAGGCTAATGGAAAGTAAACACATAGCTCTAACACCAGAATGTCTATAACGAACAGTACGAAAAGGAAAAACTAACTTCTAAAGCTAGAATAAGAAAGAGACTCCAGGTCTGTGGACGCGGCAGATGTACCTCAAAATCTCTGCTAGATCTCTCTGCCTTGAGGAAGATACGCCTGGGCAGAGCTACCTCGATCTGCACATGAAAACATGCACAGAAGGGGCATGAGTACACCACAGCGGTACTCAGTAAGTGTCAAGCCTAACCTCGTTTGGGTAGTGGCGAGAAAGGTCAGGTACTGAGATAAAACAATATAAATGATAGGATAAAAAACACTACAGATAAAGTCTACAACGAGGATATAGACAGGATAAATAAGGAATACAGTAATAGAAAGTAGAAACAAGGCAATACAAGAAAATGCTGCTCACAACAAGAATGATAACCATGGATCTCTTGGTATCCCAAGGATCTCTTGGTATCCTCACCGTATAACCGAGGGATCTCTTGGTATCCCGGTGATCTCTTTGTATCCTCTATAGCAATTCAGGGATCTCTTGGTATCCCGATGATCTCTTGGTATCCTCAATATGAATTTGATATCTCTTGGTATCCTCAATAGCAATTCGAGGATCTCTTGGTATCCCCACTCTCAGTCCAGGACATATCACGTACAGGGGATCTCCCGGGATGCCGTCCCGTAGTCCCAAATTTAAAATATACAATATCAGCCAAAAAAACAAGAAAAATACTAAACTCGGAACAAGTAATAGTATATTCTAGCCTAACATGCTTCACGGAGTACAAACAAGACAGTATAAACAAATAGGCAAGTAAGTCAACTAAACATGCTTCTCTAAGCTAACATAGGAAAATCTTACAATAAGGATAAATAGATAAGCAAGAAAACTCAATTGAAATACTTCAAGTAAAAACGGATCTTTAAACAATTAGCTCAAGTACGCGCTCTTCACCTCACTTATGAGGCATCCAAATATGAAATGTCATGTCCTAAGGGGAAAAGGCTCCCCACACAAGGTTAGACAAGTCACTTACTTTAAACCAGCACAAAATTCAACTAGAAACCACGCCTTTGCCATGAGTATCCGACTCCAAATGGCCTAAATCTACTCAATTCAATTACATGTCGTAAAAAACATCTTAAGCAACTGATTATACTATTTAATTTAAAGTTAAGGCGATAAATTAGGTAAAATGACCAAAATAGCCCTCAGGACAACGTCTCGGAATTGGATGAAATCAACATTTTCAGGTATACATAACAAGAACCTTGAAATCAAAGTCCAAATGACCTCTCAAATCCTCAATTAAAGGTATAAGAACTTCTCCCCCAGTTTCTACCAAAATTTCGAAATTAAATGTTGAATTTAACTAAAGATTGATCGAATATAACTAGAAAGGGTTAAAGAAATGTTACCCAATGATCCCCTCTTCAAAATCCTCTCAAAATCTCCCTCTCCCGCGATCCAATTTGATTTTCCAACTTTTCAAACTAAACCCTCGAATTTCATATTTCACACCAGCGGTTTCCGCTTCTGCGGTCAAGGAACCGCACCTGTGCGGTCCCTCTTCTGCAGACCATGTGCCGCTTCTGTGGCTTTTCCCTTAAGTTTCCAGGTTCCGCTTCTGCAGTCTCATACCACACCTGTGGTACCGCTTCTGCAGTACCACTTCTGCGGGATATATACCGCTTCTACGGTTTCAAACAATCAGCCAAGGGGCCGCATCTACGATGATGATCTCGCAGGTGTGAAACCGCATATGTGGAAATCTGAGAGAGCACCTAATTCTACTCCTGCGATGGAAAGGCCACTTTGGTGGCTCCGCACCTGCAAAACCCAAACCGCAGGTGTGGTTATGACAGGTTCCAGAAAAACTTCAGCAGCCCTTCAACTCTAAAACCTTCAATTAACCATCCGAATTCATACCAAGGCCCCCGGGACCTCAACCAAAAGCATCAATAACACCTAATACCTCATTCAAACTTGTACCAACCCTTAAACAACCTAAAACAACATTGGAAACTCAATTAATTCAAGGATTTGAGCCTAAGAACTTCAGATTCTATCAAAACACGTTTTCGATAAAACAACTAACCAAACCTTGTCCGAATGACCTGAAATTTTACAAACACATCCCAAATGACATGATGGAGCTACTTCAACTTCCGAAATTCCATTCCGACCCTCGAATCAAAATCTCACTGTACGACCGAAAACTTCAAAAACTCAAACTTCGGCATTTTAAGACTTTTTCTGCTACAAACCTCCAAAACACATTCCGAACAAGCTCCCAACCCCGAAATCACTTAACAGAGCTAACAGAACCAGTAGATTTCCCTTCCAAAGCCGTCTTTACACTGTTTCGACTATGGACAACTTTCCAACACTTAAGCTCTCATTTAAGGACTAAGTGTCCCAAAACTCTCCGAAACTCAAAATCTAACATCCCGGCAATTCAAATTAGCATGACCAAATGATCGGGGCGTTAATTCTTAGTGGATCGGGGCATTAGTTCTTAAGATGACCAGCCTGTTCGTCACATCCTCCTACACTTAAACATTCGTTCGTCCTCGAATGAGCATAGAGAACATACCTAAAGTAGTGTAAAGATGAAGGTATCAGCTGTGCATATCCCGCTCGGTCTCCCAAGCCGCCTCCTCGGCCAGCTGACCCCGCCACTAAACCTTTACTGAAACAATATTTTTCGACCTCAACTTTCTGATCTGCCTGTCAAATATAGCCACTGGCTCCTCAACATAGGATAGATCCTTGTCCAACTGGACTGAACTGAAATCCAACACGTGCGATGGGTCACCGTGATATCTCCGGAGCATCGAAACATGAAATACCGGATGAACCCTGGCCAAACTGGGAGGCAAGGCAAGCTCATAAGCAACCTCCCCAACTCGCCTCAAAATTTCAAAAGGGCCAATAAACCTCGGACTCAACTTCCCTTTTTTCCCAAACCTCATGACGCCTTTCATAGGCGAAACCCAAAGCAGAACCCGCTCACCAACCATATATGAAACATCACGAACCTTTCGATCCGCGTAGCTCTTCTGTCTGGACTAGACGGTACGGAGTCTATCCTGAATCATCTTAACCTTCTCCAATGCATCCTGAACCACCTCTGTGCCCAATAGCCTGGCCTCACCCGGCTCAAACCAACCCACCGTAGATCTAAACCTCCTACTATATAAAGCCTCATACGACGCCATCTAAATGCTGGACTGATAAGTGTTGTTGTAAGCAAACTCTGCCAATGGCAAGAACTGATCCCAAGACCCTCCAAACACAATCACATATGCACGGAGCATATCCTCGAGAATTTGAATAGTGCGCTCGGTCTGTCCGCCAATCTGGGGATTGTGCTCAACTCCACCCGAGTTCCTATCTCCTACCACACGGCTCTCCAGAACTACGATATAAACTGAGTACCTCTGTCTGAGATAATAGAAACTGGAATTACCATGCAGACGGACGATCTCCCAGATGTAAATCTCCGCCAACCACTCCAATGAATTAGTGGTACACACAGGAATGAAATGAGCGAATGTTGTCAGCCGATCCACAATAACCCAAATGGCATTAAACTTCTTCAAGGTCCGTGGGAGTCCAGATACAAAGTCCATGGTCATGCGCTCCAATTTCCACTCCGGAATCTCTATATGCTGAAACAACCCACCCGGTCGCTGGTGCTCATACTTCACCTGCTGGCAGTTGAAGCATCTAAACACATAACCAACTATATCTTTCTTCATCCGCCTCCACTAATAGTGCTTCCTCCAGTCCTGATACATCTGCGCGGCACCCAGATGGATGGAATACCACAAACTACGGGCCTTTACAAAAATCAACTCTCGAAGCTCATCAACATTAGGCACACAAATCCGGCCCTGCATCCTCAATACCCCATCATCTCCGATGGTCATATCTCTGGCATCTCCATGCTGAACCTTATCCTTAAGGACAAGAAAATGAGGGTCTTCATGTTGTTGCTCCCTGATACGATCAAATAAGGAAAACCGGGAAACCATACAAGCTAGAACCCGACTAGTCTCCGAAAGATCCAATCTCACAAACTGGCTGGCTAAGTCCTGCACATCCATCGCCATAGGCCTCTCTGAAGCTGGTAAATATGCCAAACTCCCCAAACTCTCCATCCGGCTACTCAAGGCATCCGCCACCACATTGGCCTTGCCCGGGTGATACATAATAGTAATATCATAATCCTTCAGCAACTCTAACCACCTCATTTGATACATATTTAGATCCTTTTGCTTGAACAAGTGCTGCAAACTCTGATGGTCAGTATAGATCTCATAAGGCACATCGTATAAATAATGATGCCAGATCTTCAATGCATGAACAATAGCAACTAGCTCAAGGTCGTGGACATGGTAATTCTTCTCATGTAACTTCAACTGTCTGGACGCGTAGGGAATCACCCTACCGTCCTACATCAACACCGCTCTGAGGCCAACTCTCGAGGCATCACAATAAACAGTATAAGACCCCGAACCGGTATGCAACGTCAAAATTAGGGCTGTAGTCAAAGCTATCTTGAGCTTCTGAAAGTTCGCCTCGCACTTCTCTATCCACTGAAATGGGCACCCTTCTCGGTCAATCTAGTCATAGGGGACGCAATCGATGATAAACCCCTCCACAAAACTACTGTAGTAGCTCGCCAAGCCAAGGAAACTATGAATCTTGGTAGTAGAGGAGGGCCTAGGCCAACTCTACACTGCCTCCTCCTTCTTCGGATCCACCCGAATGCCCTCACTCGATACCAAGTGGCCTAAGAATGCAATAGAACTCAACCAAAACTCACATTTCGAGAACTTTGAATATAACTTCTTCTCTCTCAGGGTCTGAAGCACTGTCCTTAGGTGCTGCTCATGATCTTCCTGACTCCGGGAGTATACAAGAAAATCATCTACGAAAACAATGATGAACAAGATGAGATATGGCCTAAACACACTGTACATCAAATGCATGAAAATTGCTGGGGCATTGGTCAGCCCAAATGACATAATTAGGAACTCGTAATGGCCATACCGAGTCCTGAAGGCAGTCTTCAGGATAACTAGCTCTCGAATCTTCAACTGATGGTCACCTGAGCGCAAGTCAATCTTAGAAAACACCTGTGCGCCCGAAGCTGGTCAAACAGATCCTCAATACGAGGCAAAGGATAACGGTTCTTCACTGTAACCTTGTTCAACTGGCGATAATCAATACACATACGCATGGAACCATCCTTTTTCTT